>RYFJ01001816.1:0-57689 GCA_003991445.1 Oryza meyeriana var. granulata
GAGAGAGAGATACGGTTATACTTAATTAATCAGTGCTACATAACGTCTTTGCTTTCGTGTAGCTTATAAGTCAGGAAAATAACATCAATCACCGTCTTAGTATCATATGCATAAATCAACTACACAAACACATGAACCGAAACCATTGGACTTGAGTATTGATCGAACCATGTCGCGATCACGACACTTTAACGTACGAGCTCGAGCAGCGAAACTCCGGATCTTTCCGCGCCACGCGGAAAACACGTCGTCGCGTCGACCGTCCAGCGCCTGCGAGTCGTCACCTCGCTTGGTGTTGCCGGTGACTCGGACCAACAGACGAAGACTTGAGCCGACGAATCTGAGGTCTGAGCCTAGCCAACTTATACGACCTCTCCCCGCTGCCGCCACTTCACAAATCGCAAGAAGGAAGAGACCGAGAAGCTGAGCTAGCTGTTCCCCCCAGCCACTGGCGGCTCTCATAACTTCCTCCCGGGTGGTGACGCGCAGCAAGCAGCCGTGCGCCTCCCCGTGGCGAAGTCCGCGATTTCGTCGCCATCAACGGCCCTCGTTATCCGTCCTACCTGCGGCTGTGCTTGTCCTGCGATGACGCCCGCGGGCACTGCTTCCGCGAGGGCGCCGACGTGGAGCAGATGTGCTACCAGATGGCCAACTTCGCCACCGCCGTCTTGGTGGTGGCCTGCTCTTCATTGGCTTCCTCCTCGGCGACGTGTTCCCGGCGTTGCGATGTGGCTCGTCTGGATCACCAAGGCTTCACGTGTGGAACTCTCCAGTTTGGCCTGAATATTGTCCACTTCGCTCAGAATGATACTTCAAGTTGATGAGACGATCTGAATTCTAGTCCTCCAAGAGGATGAGTCCTACATAATTTTTACTCAGATGCAATGCCGATAGTTATAAACGAATCTGAAACAATTTGACTGACATAATGTACAAAGTATATTTAATTTTATCAGAGTCGGCCGGCGGTGTCAATTCTGATGATTTTGGCGGATGGCTATCCAGCCGCAAATGTACCTGAGCATTCAAATGGTAATTTGATCGGTATATATTCATGGTTCTTGACCTGTTTTGCCTGCTCCTTGCAAGCATCTTTCTTGACTTAGCAGCGTGAGCGTCCGATGCCGTCCGTCGATGACGCCGATCAGTCCGAAGCCCGCCGCCAAACCAGGCATCATGGATTCCTGGGGAGCCGTCACCGTGGCCAGATTGCCGGAGGGAGAGGCACCGGTTGGGTCGGATGGTGGTCTCCTCTATAAATATTATCATGATTAATAGTTTTATGATAAATAATTAGTATTGTGTAAATAAATTTATTTAATAAAATTTGTTAAAAATATAAATCGATGTTGGTGTGAAAGTGTGTGTGGCTAATGCGACTCATTTGTTAGGAAAGAAACTTGTGCTCGGATATGGTTTCTTTGTTTTTACTGTGTAGGCGAATCTTGAGCCTCGAGAGTATTACCGGTGATGCTCGAGATCGACTTGGGAGAATTTGATGTCGGATAATCGGGAATCACACGGGATACTAAAGGCTAAGAGATCAATCATATAGAGGTGAAGATTCTATATGGTATACAAGAAGGATTATGTGCGTCAATGTAAAGATAAGAAGTTTATTTTGGATAGGAGTCCAAGATATGAAAATTGGGTGTTAGTAGGATAGGAGTTGAGTCCTATTTGGATAAGAGTTCTACTCCTTATTTTGTATAGGAGGTTTTAAGTTAATAGATGGTGAGGGGTTTGAGACTCTAGAGCCATAACTTTGAAAGAGAGAAAACTACATGTTTAGGTTTTGAGAGTAGATGAGTGCTTTGTAATGCACTTTATAGACAGTTACATTATTGATAAATAAAATTGATCTAATTTTCAAAAGTGTTTTCGTCGAGTTGATGTTCTTCTTTGTTCGTGGGCGGTTAGGTCGGCAGCATCAAGTTCGGTCGGAGCGCTACGCAGCATTGCGATCAGACCAGCGGCAGGTAGGCAATCAGACCGGCGGTATACGGCAATGCATCGCAACTTTATTCAGGTCAGAGGTTTCTTTTATTTCCGCTAAAAGATTTGGTTGTTTGGTTTTTCCTACCATTCCCTCCTCTGTAGGCTTGGCTCTTTGGGTTCGATCTACATCCTCTGTCGACTGATACGTCGCCAGGGTAGGGTGCAAAGGCAGTTGCCCGTCTTCTGCAGAAGTCGCACAGGCGGTCGTCCAGGCTTGTCGCGGAGGCCTTTGGCTGCAGTGAGTCACGTACTCTTCCTCCGTTCAAAAATATAGCTATCTTAAGTTTGAATTTTTGTTCTACAGATAGTGGTCTAGATTTCAGGTGATTAAATTTCAGTCACTTTTTTCATCCTTTAGATGATAATCCTGTAGTTCTCATTACCACTCTCTTTTTTCCTTTAAAAAGGTTAAACAATTATTTGAACATACAAAAATTACAAAATACAAGAAATAAACTTACTATTTATAAAATTTACAAAATTCACATGAAAAAAAATCAAACTTAGATAAAAATAAAGCAAAACCATATATAACAACAAAACCGCAATTAAAAAGAAGTAAAATTGTACATTGCATACCACTGCAATTTTAGGTGACTGAAAATTTTCAGGTGCTTGAAAACTAGCAATTTCTTTGTCCCAAATATAGCTATCTAAGTGTAACACCCCCGCCCTGGCACTACCTTCAGTGACACCAGAGTGGGAGTGCCACAGGAGATTAGCATGAACCAACTCCCACGGAACCATGTTGCCGGTACTAGTCTTAGGAAATCTCGCTGGTACCCGCGGTCAACTGAGATGTACCATAGCAACTAATTAAAATAATTATATATTATACCTTTATAAGTTGCAACTTTGGGCAAGGCCTGAGCTGCAACCTACAAACAGAACAGCAGCAACGGAACGACAGCGCAGCGAGAACCCAATCCACAAGCAATGGCTTGGGATTAGGAAAGAAACCCTAATCTTCACTTCAACTTCACCCTGCCAGAAGGAGGGAAAAAGATAATGGATTGAGTACATACGTACTTAACAAGTCACAGAAAATATGATTTATGCAGGCCATCATGGAAGGCTGGGGCTTATTTGGTAAATATTTTATTTTAAAATATTTTCTAAAACCCTAAGTGTGGGTTGATCCAATTGTAACTGGAAAGAGGATCTCGTCTCTATCCTATCCGTGAATTGAACAACTGAATTGAACAACTCAAGGGGACGAACAAATTTTAATTATTTAAATTTTAGCCAAGTTTATTCCTTTACCGACTGTCAGATCACGACAATGGTTCAGTGGGTCTACCCTCAAGTAGCTTTCCACCGTACTCTCATCTATTACTTTATTTTCACTTTCATCCTCTCCAGGACATAGTCTTATTTTTCTTCTATTATTTTTCTTTCACTTACGTCCTATCCAGGACATCATCCATCTCAACTTCGGCTCCCATAGCCATCCATAATCTCCATCTCAAACATATACTGCTTCTACTCGGAAAGCCTAACTATGATGCTATCTGACATCCCGGTCCACACAGGACCATTTCAGACCACGTACTGGTCATCCATCAGCCGACCTAGCTGATTCTTGTAACAGTTCCCAATCCCACAATCCACTTTTGCAAACATTTGCAAATAAATCTACACTAGAGGAATCACTTCATATCGTCTATGACCATGGGCACGGCTGTTCGAACAGTTTAGAGCTCTGTAGAGATGTACGCTTTCCCCACACGATGCGAGCTTACTTCTTTCACTCGTCAGTGGGGGAAGGTTCGCAACAAGGCCTTTCAGGAGCCATCCCAGGGTACCTCATGCCCGATAGATGGGCCAAACCCAGTCAAGCATTCGGCTTGTAAATTCTCCAAACTCCTAGACTAAGTACCGGGCAAGCTTCCTTTCCTTGCTCTACTCAGGAACCCGGAGATACCCCCAAACACCTTATCCTGGCGTTTCACATCTATTGGCATGCGAGGTAACCCTATTCCGGCTAAATACTTAGCCAGGGGTGTCCCATACCGTCCGTGTGGTCGCACTGCATTATGGTCAGTGCAATTCCCCAAGGAATCGGTCCTTATATACGAATACAAAGCATCTCTGCCCAGGCTATCACTTTGCATCGTGAGTTTTCGCAAACATTTCTTTATTTCGCAAACATACCGACACCGTGTGTCGGGTGAAAGGTTTCATAAATCCAGGTTTTCCCATTGAGACAGCATATATGATTTAAGTGGAATCGTCAATACCCATGCTCGTAGAGCACGGATACCGAGGTAACACAGAGGTGCAGCGACAAGGAATAGTGTTTTTCAAGCCTATTTGGTTATTGCAACTACTATGTAGGTCCGTCGGTTTGTTGCGCGAACCGAGGCTGAAACATATTTAACGTGCGCACTAAAATGCAGTTTAGCAAACAAAATATTTTATAATCTAGGAACAATATGTTCAATGAGTGACTTGCCTCTGACTTCATCTTTAAATTCTTCAAAAATCTGCATCCGAAATAATTTCCATCGTCGTCGACTACATGCAACGAGAGAAAATACAAAAAAACCTAGAAAATAAAATACTATTATTATAACTAATAGTTTCCATGAGGTAGATCACAATTTTAAGAAAAATTTTGAGACTTGAACGGCGGTCGATCGGAGTTACGGTTGAAAAGATATGAATTTTCAAATGTTAATTGATTTTCTTGAAAAGAAAAGGGATTTATTTGAATTTTGGAAAATAATATTCCAGGAATATTCCATATCTGATAGGTAGGGCCCTATGTCAGAGAGAGAGGGAAGCTGAGGTATAGGGCTGGCCCACATGGCAGAGAGAGGAAGGAGGGCCACAGATCAGTGAATGAGATGGAGGGGATGACATGTGGGGTCCACACGTCAGTATGGGCCCACCTGGTGGTGACATAGAGGCAAGGGGCCCACATGTCAATGAAATAGGAGAGAGAATGACAGAGAGGGCCCACATGTAAGAGAGGAATGGTTCAATATTCAATGGGACCCACTTGTCATTGGAACAAAAGATTTAAAGGTGTGGGGTCCACCTATAAGTGGCTCGGGGTGGGAGAGTGAGGACAGGGAGAGAGTTATTGAGTGGGGCCCATGTGTTAGTGGGACCCACATGTCATCCAAATGGGGGGAATGGGGGCCACACGACAGAGAGAGAGAGAGACACACACACACAGAGCGAGAGACAGAGAGAGGCAGAGGGAGATCGACGGCGGTTGGTGGCGTATGGCATTGGGGAGCGGGGAAGGAGGGGAACGCGATGGCCGGCTCGAATTGACGGATAGGGATGCGACGGCGACTAGCGGTGCGAAGCCGAGGCGGCAAGGGGAAGAAAATAGGGTGCGGTGGCAGTGGAATGCCGGTGGCGAGCTCGGCGGCAGCAGCGCACGGCTAGGGAGAGAGGAGAGGATGGTGAGGGCGATGAGTGGTTTGTATTGGGGCAGCGACGTGCGACGGCGGCTAGCAACGATGACCCGAAGGTGACAGCGAGGAGCAGCGCTAGAGCGGCGGCGGCAAAGCGAGGCCGCCGGCGGCGAGGCGTGGTGGTGATTTGGAGAGGCTTCGGGGTTTGTAGAATAGAGGAGAGAAGATAAGAGGAAATAGAGGAGGAGCTTACCTAAGAATGGCGGCGGCGGTGGCAGTTCACAGAGCTTGGCTCGGGCTCGGGCCAAGCCTGGGGATGGTGAGGCGGTGCGGCCGCGGCGAGGGACGAGGGAGAAAGAAGAGGACGGTCGGGATTTATAGGAGAAGCCGGCACTAGGCGACGGGGAAGAAGGTTGGTTCTCAGACCTCGATGCGTCAATGGCGGTGCTCGGGACACGAGGCGTGGGGCGGCTGCGCCGGCCGAGGCGGTTCAGTCCCCGGGCGCGGCACGGCTGGGAGACACGGCGGGTAGGCCAAGGGTGTCGGGGGCGGCGCCGACAGTGACGTGACGGGACGGCAGGGGCGGCGCCATCCTCGGAGTCATTCTCTCGAGCAGTTGTCGGGCGAGAGAGGGAGAGCCGTGAGGAAGACGGTGGATCAGCCATACGGGTCTGTTGACGCCGAAAACCTGCCGGGGGCCGTTCAGCGTCTGGGAGACACGCGAAGGCCTGGGAGATTTGCTTCACTCTAGTGCAGGTCCTAAAATCTTGAGGTTCGTAGGCGTGCCAGTCAATTTGACCCTGCAATTGACAAGGAGATAAAATGTTAGATCAATGAGCCAATCGGCTAGAAGCCGATCTGGACTCGTCTCATCGGCCGATAGCCGATATGAACTGTAGCACTTATACACCGGCTGGAAGCCGATGATAGCATGAACAACTAATGATAATAAGCAAATATTAAGCTAGCCGATTGTCGAAGGATACTTGAAAATCGGCTATAAATTGATAAAATAGATATGCAGAATGCGTAAATAAATGAATTTGATAAACTCCAGCCGATTGCAATAGTGATTGTTCGTGTAGTACTGCCCGCGCCTGTACCCGGGCCCTTGCTCGTGCCCGCGCCCGGATCCTTGCCTGCTGTCCGTGCCCGGGTCCTCGCTTGCTGTCCGTACCCGGGTCCTCGCCTGCTGATCGTGCCCGAGAACTTACCTGAGCTCGTGCCCGGGAGCCTACCTGTGCTCGCGCTTGGATCGGCAGAGTAAACTAATCGGCTAGCCCTTAGCCGATCGTAATAATAATGCAGACAAGAATGTATAACAAAGTAAGCAGTATAATCGGCTGTATTTAGAGGATAACTTATCGGCTAAGCACTCCGATAAAAACACCGCATAAAACCCATCGGCTTATTAAGAATAAAGTTATTATCGTCAGTCTAGTAGATCGGACCCAACCGTTGCAGCACAGATTGATGATGATAACAAGACCTCGATAGGCCGATAGATCTGATGCGATCGTGATATAAAATATGATAACTTATCGGCTATACACCCCGATAAGACGCTTGCGCATAAAATATCAACCTAGCAGGAACGATTTATCACTGGCAGTTTAGTAGGTCGGACCCAACCGATGCAGCATAAACTATGGATAAACCGCTCCCAGTAAGCCGATACGATCTACGCACGCGTGATGTGATATACCTAATCAATCTATGAGATCAAACTGAACTGATGCAGCCATAGACAAATTAGATATATCGTGGTAAGCCGACTGTCGGAGGATGAAACCTCGACTGCGGGAAGTCAGGAGACCCCCCTTTGAGATTCGGCCAGGGGAGTAGTTCTCAGGCGTACGAGGCGTCCGGTGGAAGAAGGATCGAACGATGGAAGGATAGATGGCACACAAGGGACAGGAGGATTTAGACAGGTTCGGGCCGCTCGGAGCGTAATACCCTACTCCTGTGTGTATGCTATGTGGAGATGAATGCGGTATGACTGTTACAAGGTGAGCTCGGCTCGCGGCCGGAGCCGATGAAGACGAACAGTAGCGAGGGTGTGAGCTAGAGAGTCGGTTCTAGTCAGAGAGGCCTTGGTCGCTGCTAATGCTGAAGTCCCCCCCTTTTCCCTGTCGGCTTGGATCCTCCTTTATAGAATCAGGGGAGTCCACAGTGCCGAGATAGTTGAGAGAGTTAGCTACCATCTGCCTTTGTCGCTCGTACCCATGCCGCCGCCTGCCGCGCCGCGCCGGAAGGATGTCTAGTCACCGCTGTCTGCCTGCTGAGGGCGGCTGGGCAGAGCACATCTGGTCGCCTTGCCGCCTGGCTGATGCAGGCGCCTGTCTGGTCGTTGCATCGCTCCGCTGCTGCGGGCGGCTGTGGCAGAGCATGTCTGGTCGGTTCCTTGTCGGGCGACCAGATTATGGAGATGTGATAGCGTACGGCCCCGATCTCTGTTGGGAGACAGGCGGGAGGCGCCCTGTCGCCTCACCATCAATGCGGGCAGGTGGGGTGCTATCCACCTGAGCCAGCCTCTTGCTCGGGTCCCGGGGCCAGCCAGTGAGAGCCGGGCCGGGGGATCAGGCCCGGTCCCGGGGCACGGAGCTCCCGGGGCTGGGGTCGAGACCCGGGGTCCAGGCAGGAGCGAGCGGAGATGGGTCCCGGGGTCCGGGCACGGAGCTCCCGGGACTGGGGTCGGGACCCGGGGTCCGGAACCTGAGTTCTCGGGACCGGGGCCAAGACCCGGGGTCCGGCCATGGAGCCTGCGCACCGCGGGTCCGGGCACCGCTCAGGCTCTTAGCGGGAGAGCCGACCGCAGCCGGCCTTCTCTTGCACAGAATGTGGCCCCGAGGGACCATCCGGAGGCGCCCACGTGTGGCGGAGCTAGCGACAGGGGTGACGTGCCCCGTCGTCTCGCTATTAATGCGACTAGTTGAGGAGCCGATCACCGGGAGGAGCTGATGTCGACCGGGGAGGCCGATCACCGGGAGACGTGATGCCGACTGGGAGACGCCGATCTTCTGGGGCGGAAGAAGTAAGTCCCGGGCCCGGGGAGCGGCGCCCGGGACCAGGAGAGTCTCTGTGATGCGCCGGGGTCCAGGGAGATGGTTCCAGGGACCGGGCGCCGGGGTCCGGGGAGATGGTTCCCGGGACCGGGCGCCGAGGTCTGGGGAAATGGTTCCCCGGACCGGGTTCGTGTCCCGGGAACGGGGCTTCCCGGGACCGGGGTAGCCAACGTGGCCGAAGACCCATGCGTCCCCGGCGACTCTGGGGACCCCCAGTCCCGTTTCGCCGACACCGACTACCATACACCGACTAGAATATCGGACCTAACCGAGGAAGTCCTAGCCGATAGGTAGCCGGGGTGACAAGACTTACCCTCTCGCAGAAGGTCGAACTTAACCGATGCAGCCCGGCTCGAGAAGCAAGAACCCGTCGAAAGGGTGGCGATGCGCTGAATTTGTATTGATCGATTGATGATCTTTACAAAGCACCCGAGCATATGCATTTATACCCCGAGTTGACACGAGTCCTTACTGGACACGGCACATAATTCCCTAATTTACAGGAGGAAACATTAATAAGACCCAACCAGACACGAGATCAGGTTTTCTAAAGATAAAAACTAACACTGCCTAAATAGTAGACATGGTAAATAACTGCCATACTGCGGTCTTCACGGCTCCTTCCCGGATTCGGTCACTTCTGGATCAATTTCCGTTAGTTGACTGCAATTTTCTTCTTGACCGAATCTGATACAGGGCCTTACCAAATTCTGGCGTTAACACATGCCCCCCAATTTCAGAGTTCTTCAATAGGACTTCGAAATTCTTTCGTTTTGGGCCTTCAGATCTCTTCCATACCGAGGCGGCCCAAGGTAGCCTACTTGCCTTAATTGTTTGAAACAGTGCCAACAGCCTCGATTCCCGCCCGGTCATCATGCCTTTATAAACCGCTTCGTCTACCTAGCCTTTTTTATGCTTTCACATCACCAGAGCACCACCGCTTCATCTTCCAAAACCTCGACAAGCTCCAGCGAACCCAGACGAACCGTCGCAACTCTCCTCTTCGACCGCTGATTCCTGCATCTTCTCTCTCTTTCGCGATGGAATCAGCATCCGCAGTCCCTGAGGTAATCTTCCTGCCCGATTATTTTCCCTGACTCCGTAGCCTAGATGCACCCAATCCGCCATGTTCTTTACCTGTTCTTCGTCGTGTTCTTGTTTACTGTAGCACCTTAGAGACTAGATCTTGATTCCGGCCGCCGATTACCCGAACTTTTTCTACCATGGCCCCATGGGTAGCGAAGATCCCACAGATTTCATTAGCGCTGAGACCCAACGTATTCCTTTCAAGAACTCCGCCATGCTAGTCAGTGACTGGACCAATAGCTTCAGGTCGTGGCCAAGCAAGCTGCCTGGGTGGAGGGATTGGTACATCAGAGTATCGGCCACGAAGAGAACCCTCTGGGAAGAATCACATATCGGCCACTGCATCAATCTCTCTCTAGCCGATATGGAAAGGAATGAACCTCTGCTTGCATTGGCCTCATACTTCTGGTCTGACGCCCTCAACGCCTTCATGTTCGGGCACGGGCCGATGACTCCCACTTTGCTGGATGTGACTATGCTCACCTGCCTTGATACGACAAGTTACATCAATCCCTCCAAGCTCTGGTTTAAACCCGCTCATCGGCTTCAAGAGAAGAACATTGGTGGCTGGTCCAGGTATATATCAATCCACAACAAGGGAACCGGACTAGTCGACAATCGGGAACATGTCGCCTTTTTGAACCTGTGGCTAGAACGGTTTGTCTTTGGCGGTGCAACCCTCGGCCCAACGATCAACATGCAATGTCTGGTAGAGTGCTTGGCCGATCAGAAACAGATCCCCTTGGGGCAATACCTCCTTGGCGCTACTTATCAACTGCTTCACCAAGTAGCGACCAAGCTATCGGCCGGCCAGCCCATCGGCCATATCGGGGGTCCTTGGTGGTTTGTGCAACTCTGGCTCAACGTCTACACCTCCAAGGCCTTCTTTGGGACTTCTTTTCTCAACCAATCCTTTCCAGCCGATCATACAGAAGACCAGGATCCCATTTACCGCCGATGTGTCTCCATGGGCGAAGCTACATTGGCTCTTTCTGGTGGCAAGATAACACCCGCTGGACTAAGCCAATGGTTCAAGGGGTTCTATTACGGCTTCACCAAGGAGGCCACTCTCTGGTTCGCATACAATGATGCATCGTCATTCGAGATGCTTTCCAATTTTGACCCGCTTAATGCTTTGGAAAATGATGAGTCGAAGGCCATATTTTTATCGGCCATTACCCCTTGTCTGCTACCGACTGGTTTCTCTCTGGGCCGATCGCAACCATCATATGAGTTTTACCATCCATCGGTCGGCTCCCGTCAGCTTGGCCTTGGTCAACTTCCGATCGGCCTATTCTTCATCGACAAACTTCAGGCCCGGGGCAACGTCAACAACGCCCTAGAGTATGATCAGATGCTGTCGATGCTTTGCACCGGCAATAATACTATGGGGCTACTCGGCGACCTGGAATTCGGTGGATTGCAGAGGAAGACAAGAGAATTATACTAGTTCAGGCCCTCGATGTGAGGTAATACCCTACGTCCAGTTGAGGTGTTATTCCTCTGAGGTGGTTTTTGTGATCAATGATCTTGCGTGCCCTCATGGGGCGCCCTGCCTCCCTTTATATACTAGGGGACAGGGATACATGGTAAAGATCCCAGTCGGATACGACCAAGGGACTTCCTTCTTAGAGATAGAGTCCTATCCGACTAAGGCTAGGTTTCCTTATTGTACAAGGCACAGCCTGCTGGGTGCTATCTTATCTCTAATTACATGATCTGGCCCATCCTCTATCCGAGTGGCCCATGTGCTGGTAATGAGGTACCCGGGGCCCATGGCTCCCACAGTAGCCCCTGAGACCTTCATAGTTGAGTCACAGCTGATGCCAAGTGCTCATCCTCCACGGTGAAGGTTACCCGAGTGCAATGCTCCCGAGTATTCTTTGTCCGAGTAAGTCTTCCCGAGTCCTGCTTCATGTCAGCTGGCAGCGAGGCTATGAAGGGCTTCATGTAGATATATGAATAGTGTGCGCCGAATAGGCGCACCTATTAGGTGTAGCCCCCGACTTTGTGCTTAATTGTGAAAACAATTAATCGTAAAGTCAAATATCTTTAACCTGGTAGTCTTTCCCGAGTAGTATACTACTGGTATATGAGACTCTTCGGTATCATGTCAACCGGAATATGATTTATAGTCTTACCGAGTAGGATACTACTCGTATATAGGACTCTTCGACTTCATGTCAGTCGGAATATGCGTTTATAGTCTTGCCAAGTAAGATGTTACTCGTATATGGGACTCTTCAGCTTCATGTCAGCTGGAAAAGAGGTTTATAGTCTTTCCCGAGTGGCGTCCCACCCGGAAGTTAGACTCCTCCGCATCATGTTAGCGGGAATGAGAAATTTATAGTCTCTCCCGAGTAGTGCACTACTCGAAAGTTAGACTCTTCAGCGTCATGTCGGCTGGAATAATGTTACTCATGGCAACTAGTGGCCACGCATGTAGGCCGAGTACCACTTTATGAAAATAAATCCACGGCATGGTCAGGTGTACCCGAGAAAGATACCTGCATCCCCAATTTTAATGAAGACCAGCTTGTGATCCTTGTAAGGATATATCCTCGAGACCTGGTGGATAAAACAGATACCCAAACATATATGTTTAGCAATAAGGCTTTCATGAAGCATATCTGTTTACCTCATCGGTTCCTGTGGGTAGCACCAGTGCTATAATTTCAACTCAGCCTGCGGGCGGCCCACATGGAGCATGCTACTGTAGGAACTCATATCTTGGTGGCTGCTACCAAATAAGCCGGCCTGAGCCGACCTATCCGGCATAGCTCTATAGAAGTATCATCCATCGCCTGTCAGGATGAGTTTTTTGGTGTCGATAACCGCAATCAGCCAGAGAAATCCTTACTCACAAGCCTTTCCGACTTATGTTCTGGATGCAGCCTGGTTGCCACAGGTGCCCGAGCAGGTATGTTGCAGGATCTGCTTGCCCTTCTCAGGTGTGACGCGGTGCATGAGAACTCCGGATGCGCTTTGACGATGTAAGTCTTCTCTGACTTCAGAAGAGCCGAGCAGAGTACCCGAACCTTGCATTAGCATAGGATTCGGCTAGCGACCCTCATGGGGCATACCCTACCCAACAGAGTTATAGCCAAGCGAGGTACCCGAACCTTGCATTAGCATAGGATTCGACTAGCGACCCTCATGGGGCGTACCTCACCCAGCCGAGTGATATACGACCCCCGACTAGTGCCAGAAGTCGGTTGTCAACTCACATGGAGCGTAGCCGGGGAAGATGACGTCCCGACTGGCGCAAGTACTCGGTAAGTAGCCCTCATGGAGCATCCCGAGTGTATTTTGGCAGACTTGTCCAGCCCCCGAGCGTAGGAGATAGGCTCGCAGCCCTGAGTTCCTGTCACGCGTATCCGGAGCTGGGCCTGCAATATAAAGATATCGGATGAGTAGCATCTGATGATGGAAATAATCACCCGAATGAAATATATTTTACAATATATGTAAATACGTGTTCTCCCTCTTTTTGATATTAATTTCCTCGAGTAGTTGACCCCTTACGTTTAAGCACTCTGCCCGACTAGTCATAGTCCCCTAGCGTCGGGAGTTGGCTCATGGCTCTTTTCCGGACACGCGTTTTGGGTGACTTGAGTTCGTCTTACATGGAGCAAAGTTTCACGGATCGAGATTTATGCTACTCGAGTACTTTTGCAATCATTTAAGAGCAAAAACAGAAAAAAGTGCAGCTTGTGCACCTATTAGGTGTAAGCGGCTGCGGCATTGGTAAAGCCGAGTGAAGAAATATTTATCAGGAAGCGATTTAGCTGTTCGGTATTTCGGAGTGGGGATGCCATCCTTGTGTTTGAGCTTGTGAGCCCCCGAGCATGTCACTTGTTGTTCTAATAATCTTCCGTTGTTGAAAGTCGAAGACAATTGTGGCCGACTGCCACAATGAAGCCGTCTGACTTGCGTTTGCGATTCCCGGCTTTAGCCGAGACCGCGTCGTTGGTGCCCTCCCGCTCCTTCTGTCAGGATGCCTTTTTATCTTCAAGGGCCTCAGCAACAGCGTGGGCTGAGTCGGCGTATTTGTTCGCCATGTCGAATAGAGTCCGTACAGTGGATGGTGGCTTCCGAGTGAACTTCGCGATAAGCGGGGTGTCTTTTACTCCCTTGCGGAAGGCGGCGATGACGACCTCGTCTTTGATGCTTGGGATTTGATTGCGCTTCTCGGAAAACCTTTTGATGAATTCACGCAGAGACTCGTTCTTTTTCTGATGCAGCTGGTAAAGGTCGTGCTCGGAAGCCGGTCTCTCATAGGTCCCCTGGAAGTTAGCGATGAACCGCTCCCTGAGTTGTCCCCAGGAACCGATCGACCGCCTTGGGAGGCCTGTCAGCCATGTCCTCGCCGAGTCGGCTAATGCGACTGGGAGGTAGTTAGCCATGGCTTTGCTGTCGCCCCCAGCAGCTTGAACTGCTAGGACGTAAACGGTGAGCCAGGACTCTGGGTTGGTCTTGCCGTCGTACTTTTCGATTCCGGTAGGCTTAAAGCCGACTGGCCAGCGGACGTCCTGTAACTCCCGAGTAAAGGCTGGAATGCCTTCGTTATCGTGAGGACTTGGGCTTCGGTTTTGGCGGTGTAGCCGTTCGAAGTGGAGACCGAAGCGCTCGTGTTCATCCTCCAGTCGGCGGCGTTCATCCTCTTCGCGTTCTGCGCGCCAGGCCCTTAGTGTGTGGCGAAGATCGCGTTGTAATCGCATTCGGAGGTCTTGATTGGGTCGGCGGTCGTATTGGTGACGCCGCCGGTTGTCGTAGTTGGTGTTGCCGAGCGTTGTTTGGCGGGACTCTTCGTGCTGCCGGGTGGAGCCGGCCGCCCGTCGTCGCGCTGATGCAGATGACTCCGCCGCTGGAGAGCCCGTCCGATGGGTCGGTATGCGAGTGTTGCCTGACTGTTCTTGCTGCTGGCAGGCGGCAGCAGTGATCATCGCCTTGATCTTGGCGATAGTTGGTGTGGCCTGATGATCCGGCCCAAGCTGGAGCGTGTCCAGCAGAGTTGCGGCGGCCACGACGTTCTGTTGTGGCGTGATGAAGACGTCGTGGTCGCCGACTTTGGTTTGGAGGATCTGCTGCTGGGCGGCTCGCCCAGCCTGTCGAAGCCCGTCATTGCGAGCTTGTCGGTTGGCCTCCTCTTGTTGTTGTAGTCGGCGCGCCTCCTCTTGCTGCTCCTCTTGCAGTCGGCGCACCTCGGAAGGTGGCGTTGAAGCCATGAAGATCTCGCGGGGGAGGAGGAAGCTTGCCAAGGTGGAGTCCGAGTTGGTGCTCGAACCGCCATCCGACTTAGTGTCGGACTCCGAGTAGTTTATCGGAGTTAGGACGACTCCGACCTCCCTAGATCCAATCTGAAAAGGTTCATGACCGTGTCCAAACTGAATCGCTGAAGGTCGGGTCTGCTGCGCGGGTTGTAGATGCACAGCGTCGCCGAATCCGTACGGGAGATTGATGATCTCTCCCCCTCTTGGCCTAACCCGCGCTGGCTCAAGGCCTAGCGCGAGTCGGACGCCGAAGGAGAGAGTTGTCCCGATGTCCGGCGATGTGAGGGACTGTCGTAGTAGATCGTCGAAGGAGATGGCGACGTCCCTGGGGCCGACTGGCGCAACGCCGGCTGGCTCCTCGGCTGGCGAGATTGGATCTGCTTCAGCCAAGGAAAGATTGCCGAGTTGATCGGCGACGAAGTCAAGACTCCCGAAGGTGATGGTGTCTCCATTGGAGAACTTGTTGCCCTTGACTCCGTTGATGGGATCCATCGAATCTGTTGATGAAGAATTCGCCGGGCCCCTACCTGGCGCGCCAACTGTCGATGCTTTGCACCGGCAATAATACTATGGGGCTACTCGGTGACCTGGAATTCGGTGGATTGCAGAGGAAGACAAGAGAATTATACTGGTTCAGGCCCTCGATGTGAGGTAATACCCTACGTCCAGTTGAGGTGTTATTCCTCTGAGGTGGTTTTTGTGATCAATGATCTTGCGTGCCCTCATGGGGCGCCTTGCCTCCCTTTATATACTAGGGGACAGGGATACATGGTAAGGATCCCAGTCGGATACGACCAAGGGACTTCCTTCTTAGAGATAGAGTCCTATCCGACTAAGGCTAGGTTTCCTTATTGTACAAGGCACAGCCTGCTGGGTGCTATCTTATCTCTAATTACATGATCTGGCCCATCCTCTATCCGAGTGGCCCATGTGCTGGTAATGAGGTACCCGGGGCCCATGGCTCCCACAGATGCGGACTTTAATAGAATCCCTTCTTCCAGGCGCCGCCACCGAGGTGAATGTTTGCACTGCCAATACAAAGCTTTTCGTCCGATGGTGGTCAGAATGGAAGAAACATCTATTCAGCTTAGCGGCCATCTACTACTGTTCCCGCCTCGATGCCGAGTACATCGAATCCGATGAAGAGGTAACACCTGTAAGCCCTAATCATCATCTCCGATCATCTCTCACTCTTAATTTGCAGGCTGCCAACGTCGAGCCCCCAATGACAAGCAACAGTGGTCGGCCGATTCTGTATCAACCCCCATGGCCACTCCGAACTTAGGGCGCGATGCTCCCTCTCCATCGGCTCTCCTCCAGGCGCCTCGGCCGACAGGACAAAAACGCAAGAAGTTGGCGCATCGCCCCTCTCTCAAGACGCAGAAAACCAATGCCGATGTCATCATTGCGACGCCATCTACTCCCCAAACAACATTGGCCCCTTCATCTCCACAGGTACGTGCTAAGTTTTGATATCATTACCCGTTTTCCATCTTTTTTCATCAATTTTATTTTCAGCTCGAACCATCGGCTCCTGAATCTCAACCTTCTGCTGACATCCCTCCAAGCACTGAGCCGATGGCTTCTCCAGTTGCCTCAATCTCAACATCAAGTCCTCCAGCCGTCGATGAAACTGTTCCTATTCCATCTCCTGACATCGGCCACCCCGAAGAACAACCTACTCATCTCCCTGAAGCCGATGCCACCCGAGCTGCCGATGCCCTACCTCAGGTAATCTCTTTATATCCATACTTTGCTTTTAAACTCTTCACTGATTTTTTACCGATGTCAATTTGTAGTCCTTAGCCGATTTGTTCTCCTTCGACATCGGCAAGTACTTAGAGGCGGAAGAAGCAACAGTCACCAGCGCGGCAACCAAGCCATCCTTCCCAGCCGATGTGCGCGAGTACTTAACGAGCATCATCAGTCGGCTGGAAAATCCAATCGATGCGCTAGTGGAAGATTGCGGGCCGATCCGGGCAAGACTTGCAGATATTGAACATCACTTGCCCGAAGAACTCATCGACGCATTGACTCCCGCGGCATACCTTGAATCCCACAGATTCAAACTCATCAAGCTTAGACAGCGCATAGCTGATCGTGCTGACCAACAGAAGATTACCCAAGATATCCAAGCCGATCGGCTGTCAGCCCAAATAGAGAAGAAAAAGCTTGATGATATGGTAATCGCCCCACAAGAGCTCCAATCCAAGTTGGCCCAACTGAAGAAAAAGGAGGCCGATTTGCTGGCAGAACTTGAAAAAGTTTGCAAGGATCTTGAAGCAACAGAATCCCAGCTTATCGGCTTGCCGCAAGCTATTCAAGACCAAGAGGCTAAGGTTGCAGCAACGGTGCGTCAAGTCATTCATCGGCGCAAAAATTTGAAGACCATCCCGGGCTCCGATGAAGACGACATCCGTGCTATCAACGAGGTTGACCAAATCCGCCTGCGTGCAATCGAAACGATCCAAAAATTCATGTAAATTAATGACCGATGGCCTCCTGAAACATGCTGGTTGTGCTGTAATGTATCTTGATCGGCTCTGTTGTCTGTCTCCTTCACCCTTGATAATATTTCTGTTTGATCTAAAGGCGATATCAATTGATATCAGCTATCTTTAGGCGATGCAAAAACATCGGCTTTCTGAACTATTTTAGAAATCGGCTGCACTTGACCGATTTAGGAGTTGATCCAAATGTTAGGATAGTATTTCTTGAGATATTTCCCGTTAAGTGCTTTAGCAAACTCCGTCCCGTCAAGATCCTCTAACACATAGGCGTTACCAGGCACACAACGATTAATCCGATAGGGCCCTTCCCAATTAGGCGACCACTTTCCGAATCTACTATCTCTGGACCCGATCGGCAAAATCAATTTCCATACAAGATCTCCCTCGGCAAATGATTTATTCACCACCTTTTTGTTGTAATGCCAAGCTGCCTTAGCCTTGTTTTCCTTGATCCTCTCTAATGCCCTTAACCGATTCTGAGCCAAATCTTCAAGTTCATCTGTCATCAAATTATAGTAATCATTGGCTGTCAACTGATTCTGCAAAGAAATTCTCCTAGAGCCGATGTTAGTCTCCCAAGGTAGAACTGCCTCATATCCATATACCAACTGATACGGTGGCACTCGAGTAGATCCATGACACGCCATCTAATAGGCCCACAATGAATCGGCTAATGTAGTATGCCATCGCCGTGGCTGCTCATCAATCTTCCGCTTAATCAACTTGATCAAACTCTTATTAGAGGCTTCCGCCTGTCCATTAGCTTGAGCATAATAGGGCGATGAATTTAATAACTTGATTCCCATACTGGCAGCAAACTGTTGAAACTCATCGGACACGAAGACAGATCCCTGATCAGTAGTTATTGTCTGAGGAATTCCAAACCGATAAATTATATGCTCCTTTACAAAGTCGATCGCTTCTTTGGACGTAACTTTCTTCAGAGGAATCGCTTCTACCCACTTGGTAAAATAATCTGTCGCCGCCAATATGAACTTATGTCCTTTACTCGATGGAGGATAAACCTGGCCGATCATGTCAATTCCCTATCCTCTGAACGGCCACTGTTTGATGATAGGATTCATAACCGATGCTGGTGCTCGCTGTACATTTCCAAATTTCTGACAATCTTGACATCCTTTATAGTACCTAAAGTAATCTTCTAGCATTGTCGGCCAAAAATATCCTATTCTTCTCAGCAACCACTTCATCTTATGAGCCGATTGATGAGTCCCACAGACGCCCTCATGCACCTCGCACATAACCACTTTGGCTTCTTCTAAATTCAGGCACCTCAACAGAACTCCTTCAAAAGTCCGATAATATAATTCCCCATCAAGCAGCACATACTTTGTAGCTTTGTATCGAAGTTTTCTAGAAACCGATTGCGACGGATTTCGCAGATAATCAATTATTTCCTGTCTCCAGTCATTGGCCTTGTCTTGAATGTCATTATCGGCTATTTCAACCTCAACCTGCCTATTCAGCCGATAACCAGAAGCAATCTGTGCAAGATCATTGGCTTCCAAATTCTGCTCCCTAGGAATATGATCTATTGATACCATCTTGAAATCCTTCAACAAATCTGTACATTCCTCATAGTATGATCTCAAAACGTCATCCCTGCACTCATATTCTCCAGACAACTGCTTGATCACCAACAAAGAATCACCAACAATCTCTATGATATCGGCTCCAATCTCCTTTAAAAGTTGAAGTCCTTTTAATACCGCCTCGTATTCCGCTTGATTATTAGTCCGATAAGGTTTAATTGTAAAAGCAAACTCAAAACTTGCCCCCCGAGGCGATATAATGACCAAGCCGATACCAGATCCATGCTTGCAAACCGATCCATTAAAAAATAAAGTCCAAGGGACCGGCTCCACATAATCTTCATAAACCCCTCTGTGTTGGACAATGAAATTGGCCACTGCCTGTCCCTTGATCGCTTTAGCCGATTCATATCTCAAGTCGAACTCTATCAAAGCAAAAATCCATTTACCAACTCGCCCTTTCAAGACTGGAGCCGATAACATATATTTGACCACATCGGCCTTGCAAACCACTGTACACTCAGCCCATAGGATATAATGCCTTAACTTTGTACATGAGAAATATAAACAAAGACATAATTTCTCCACCGCAGGATATCTCATTTCAGCATCCAAAAGCCTCCTGCTCAGATAAAACACAACTCGCTCCTTCCCCTCAAATTCCTGTATCAAAACAGACCCGATGGATTTCTCATCGGCTGATAAGTATAACTTGAACGGCACTCCTTTCTGCGGCGGAATTAAAATAGGTGGGGAACTCAGATAGTTCTTGATCTCGTCAAATGCCTTCTGCTGTGCTGCCCCCCACACAAACTCTTGATCGGCTTTCAACTTCAATAATGGAGTAAAAGACTCAATTCTCCCTGACAAATTTGATATAAACCTCCTCACAAAATTAATCTTGCCGATCAATGACTGCAACTCTATCTTATTGCTTGGTGGCTCTGTAGTCTTAATGGCTCTGATGCTCCGCTGACTAACTTCAATTCCTCGCTCATGAACCATAAAACCCAAAAACTGCCCAGCCGATACACCAAAAACGCATTTATTGGGATTCATCCTTAGTCCGTACTTCTTTGCCCTTTCCAGCACTCTCTGTAAATCGGCTATATGGCTTTCCTCACTCTTAGACTTAACCACCACATCATCGATGTAAATTTCCACTAACAAGCCGATGAGATCATGAAATATATAATTCATCGCTCTCTGATAAGTCGCACCGGCACTTTTCAATCCAAAAGTCATTACTACCCACTCATACAAGCCGATAGCTCCAGGACACCGAAACGCAGTCTTATGTATATCTTCTTTAGCCATAAAAATCTGATTGTATCCTGCATTGCCGTCTATGAAGCTGATAATTTTGTGGCCTGATGCTGCATCCACCAATAAATCCGCTATCGGCATTGGGTATTCATCCTTGGGGGTAGCTTTATTCAGATCCCGGAAATCAATACATATCCTCAATTTTCCGTTTTTCTTCTTCACCGGGACGATATTAGAAACCCACTCGGCATATCGGCACGGCTTTATAAACTTGGCATCATATAACCTTGTAATTTCTGCTTTAATTGGCTCATATAACTCTGCCTTAAACCTTCTTGGAGCCTGTTTGAACGGCCGATATCCTGGTTTAATGGGTAGCCGATGTTCGACAATTGATCGGCTTAATCCTGGCATCTCATGGTACTCCCAAGCGAAACAATCCTGATACTCCTTCAATAGTGTTATCAATTCTTCTCGAAGTTCAGGACATAACTTTTTGCTTATGTATGTCGGCCTTGGCTTATCTCCTGGTCCTATGTCGATCTCCTCCAAATCATCGGCTGACGTAAACCCCTGTCCAAGTTTCCCCTCAAAATCTTCAATGGAGCCCATCAAAGTAACAATTCAGAGCCGACTTGCTGAATCTGCTGTATCCCTTGGCTAGTGACCTTGAGATAGTCTCCTTCCCATGTTTTCCCGGACAGGCAATCAACACCATCAGCTTCCCAGACTGGCAAATCGGTCATTGCAATGTTGGTTGACCGATCTGCTAGGACCACCTCGACTTGATCTCCCTGCCACTGTATCAAACATTGATGCATCGTCGAGGGCACGCAACAGTTCGCATGGATCCAATCCCTGCCGAGAAGCAGACTATATGACCCTTTCCCATCGATCATGAAAAACGTGGTAGGTAATGTCTTATTCCCCACTGTCAACTCCATGTTCAATACGCCTTTCGCCTCTGATGAATTCCCACCGAAGTCCTTTAGCACCATATTTGTCTTGATCAAATCTTCGGCAGTCTTCCCTAATTTCCGAAATGTAGCATGAGGCATGAGATTAACAGCTGCTCCCCCACCAACCAGCATCTTCGTCATCGGCTTCCCATTCACATAACCCTTGATATATAATGGCTTTAGGTGCCGATGCTCTGATTCCTCAGGTTTATCAAATACAGCCTGATCGGGTTGCAATGTTAGCTGAGCGAACACTTCTTCATTGCCCTCTTCATCCGATGAAAGTGCTTTATACTCCCGAGGCAAAAAGAACACCATATTCACCGGAGCCGATGCATCTTCATCGTCCTTCCTCTTAACTCGCCATGCTTATTTGGTTCTCTTGTGACGATGATCGGCCTCTTCCTGATCTTGCCTCTGTTCTTCCTGTTGCTCTCGGTGTCATAGTCGTTGCGCCCTTCTCTTCTGATTCTTCATGAATATCCCACTAGGACACCATTGAGGATTCTGGACTTGTTTTTCATGCACCTCTTCCTCATTTTCTTCAAAGAACTCTTCATGGATCGGCCCTAATCGGCTATGCACCGATGCTTTTTTCCCAAGTGACCGATCCTGCGAAAACCTTTCCTGCTGATCATGCCGATATCCCACATTACTACATTCAGGGCAATCCTCAACTGACGGCAATCTCATCCCTTGATCCCAGCAGAATCGAAAAAACGGGCAATTCCAATGCGGATTATATCTTTCTGGTTCAACCTTCCGTTCCTCATACCTTGAACATTTTTCTATCATATCCGATGAAGTAATCCTTGATTTGTACCTTTGATGCCTTCCTTCATTGGCTTGAGCCCTTGATGATGATCCTGCATAGACCATGTTTACGGGGAACGGGTGCCCATCAATCTTCATCGGCTTCTTGTCTTCGAATTTGATTCTTCCCTGCTCGACAGCTGATTGAATTTGTTGCCGAAAAACTTTGCACTCGTTAGTGTGATGCGATATAGTATTGTGCCACTTGCAATATCTTTTCTTCTTTAGTTCTTCGGTTGATGGAATCACGTGGTTTGGCAGAAGTTGTATCTGTTTCTCTTGTAGCAGCAAGTCAAAGATTTTATCGGCTTTATTGATATCAAAATCATACCACTCCTCCTTGCCGATATCCTTGACCCATGGGCATGATACTGATTTCTTGTTCCTGGCCCACTCCGCCAATCCAACCTCAGCATCAGATCCCTCATCGTCTGAGTCCGATGAATAAACCTGTACCTGAGCAACCCTTCTCTGATATTTATTTTTTTTCACCTCTTGAAATCGGCTTTCATGAGCCGATACCTTATGTATCAGGTGCGCCAGGGACTCGAATTCTTGTGATGAAAATTTCTCCTTAATCGGCGCCAAGAGACCCTGGAAAGCCAGATCGACCAAATGCCCATTGCTCAGGTTTAGACTGTAACATCGGTTTCTGACGTCCCGAAATCGCTGAATGTATTCCGGTACTGTTTCATCTGGCCGTTGCCTAACCGATGTCAAATCTGTCAGTCTCATCTCATGGATTCCGGCAAAGAAGTATTTATGAAACTGTTTTTCTAGATCGGCCCATCCCCGAACGGAATTCGGTGGTAATGAAGAGAACCATGTAAAAGCCGATCCAGATAGTGACAAGGGAAAAACCTAACCCTCAGAGCCTCTTCAGCCGATGCCTCTCCACACTGTGCTAGGAATCGGCTGACATGTTCTACTGTAGATGTGCTGTCCTGCCCTGAGAACTTGGAAAAATCTGGGACCCTGTATCGGTGTGGCAATGGCACTCTATCAAACCACTCGGGATATGGATGCCGATAGATAAATGTCTGCTCCTTGGGCTTGATCTCAAACTGTTCCCTCACTATTTCTGCAACCCTTGTTGATAAATCCTCTTCCCTCGGGTTGTCCTGTTGATACTGCACAGGTGGAGTTTGTTGCCGATTCTGTCTATGATACTCTCTCTGGTAACTACCTGGATCGGCAATGCCACCTGGGTAATTCTGTTGATATCCCCCATAATAGGCAGATCGATGGTATCCAGCAGGAATATCTTGTTGCCCCCCAGCCTGGTTCTGTGCAAACAAGTTTTTTGGTACATCTCTACTGATATTGTAAGCAACTTGGTTTGGCTCAGCTTTTGGCGGGAGGTAAACAGGACCTCGAGTAGGCTCTTGAAGAATTGATCCCTCCACTGTCTTCTTTATGAGGTTATGAAGCGTGTTCACCAGAATCCTGGATTGATTGATGAGCGCGTGATGAACCGCTTCATTCACCATCTCCTGCAAGGGTTTTACCGGTGGACTTTCAGGTGGCGTACGGCTCGATTCTCCAACCAGTACTGGTTTCGGAAACTGGGATTTTTGAATCGGCCCTTGTCTTGTCATGCTGAAGGATTCCAAGCAAAGCTTCTGAAAATTGGCCATAGTTTGCTCAACTTGCTGTTTTTGTTCGTTTGTTAAATCTTCCATGCTGACCGGAATTGCGTTGTCTGTCTTGATCTCTTTCCCGGCCATGTTGTAATTCCGATCGAGACTTTGTATTGAAACTTCTTGTCCCACCAGGCATGCCAAAAACGTGTTGACGCCGAAAACCCGCCAGGGGCCGTTCAGCGTCTGGGAGACACGCGAAGGCCTGGGAGATTTGCTTCACTCCAGTGCAGGTCCTAAAATCTTGAGGTTCGTAGGCGTGCCAGTCAATTTGACCCTACAATTGACAAGGAGATAAAATGTTAGATCAATGAGCCAATCGGCTGGAAGCCGATCTGGACTCGTCTCATCGGCCGATAGCCGATATGAACTGTAGTACTTATACACCGGCTGGAAGCCGATGATGGCATGAACAACTAATGATAATAAGCAAATATTGAGCTAGCCGATTGCTGAAGGATACTTGAAAATCGGCTATAAATTGATAAAATAGATATGCAGAATGCGTAAATAAATGAATTTGATAAACTCCAGCCGATTGCAATAGTGATTGTTCGTGTAGTACTGCCCATGCCTGTACCCGGGCCCTTGCTCGTGCCCACGCCCGGATCCTTGCCTGCCGCCCGTGCCCGGGTCCTCGCTTGCTGTCCGTACCCGGGTCCTCGCTTGCTGATCGTGCCCGGGAACTTACCTGAGCTCGTGCCCGGGAGCCTACCTGTGCTCGCGCTCGGATCGGCAGAGTAAACTAATCGGCTAGCCCTTAGCCGATCGTAATAATAATGCAGACAAGAATGTATAACAAAGCAAGCAGTATAATCGGCTGTATTTAGAGGATAACTTATCGGCTAAGCACTCCGATAAAAACACCGCATAAAACCCATCGGCTTATTAAGAATAAAGTTATTATCGTCAGTCTAGTAGATCGGACCCAACCGTTGCAGCACAGACTGATGATGATAACAAGACCTCGATAGGCCGATAGATCTGATGCGATCGTGATATGAAATATGATAACTTATCGGCTATACACCCCGATAAGACGCTTGTGCATAAAATATCAACCTAGCAGGAACGATTTATCACTGGCAGTTTAGTAGGTCGGACCCAACCGATGCAGCACAAACTGTGGATAAACCGCTCCCAGTAAGCCGATACGATCTATGCACGCGTGATGTGATATACCTAATTAATCTATGAGATCAAACTGAACTAATGCAGCCATAGATAAATTAGATATATCGTGGTAAGCCGACTACCATAAATCGACTAGAATATCGGACCTAACCGAGGAAGTCCTAGCCAATAGGTAGCCAGGGTGACGAGACTTACCCTCTCGCAGGAGGTCGAACTTAACCGATGCAGCCTGGCTCGAGAAGCAAGAACCCGTCGAAAGGGTGGCGATGCGCCGAATTTGTATTGATCGATTGATGATCTTTACAAAGCACCCGGGCATATGCATTTATACCCCGAGTTGACACGAGTCCTTACTAGACATGGCACACAATTCCCTAATTTACAGGAGGAAACATTAATAAGACCCGACCAGACACGAGATCAGGTTTCCTAAAGATAAAAACTAACACTGCCTAAATAGTAGACACGGTAAATAACTGCCATACTGCGGTCTTCACGGCTCCTTCCCGGATTCGGTCCCTTCTGGATCAATTTCCGTTAGTTGACTGCAATTTTCTTCTTGACCGAATCTGATACAGGGCCTTACCAAATTCTGGCGTTAACAGGGTCCCGTGTGTTCGGGGAGAGAGATGGCGTCCTCGATACATGGCTGCTGACGGGTGGGCCCTAGTGAGCGCCTGCGGGGCCCGATTGGCAGCCGAACGCTGGCACTACGCGGGGGTTATGGTTGTTGGTGAGCGGGCCCGAGGTGACAGTGGGGAGGGGCTGAGCGGCCGATGGGCCGGCGCGGTCATGGGCCGGTGCGGGGAGAGGAAGGGGAGAGAAGCCGAGCAGGCCGAGAGAGATTGGGACCACCCAAATGAACAGTGTAGCTTATTCTTTTTGGCCGAGATTTTTCATGGATGATTTCAAAGGAATTTGAATGCAGATTTGAATCAAATTTGAATTGGATTTAGATAAACCTTAAGAATTCAAGGAGGAGCTTCAGGGGTAGGAACTCGATATATATATATATATATATATATATATATATATATATATATAGGGAGGAAGAGAAAGGAATTTCTAGGGGATTTCAAATTCAATTTTTGAATATTAAGCAGGGATTTTGGAAAGGGATTTTTGAGGAGATTTAAATATATGTTGAATCTAAATTTGATTCTTGGGCTTCACAAAATCCTGAGGAACTTAGGTAAGTGGATTTTAAATTCAAATATTTGGAATATTGATCAAGATTTTGGAAGGAAATTTTTGATGGGAATTTGAGCAAGGTATTTTGATTTTCTTAGGAGGATAAAACAAGGAAATTTTATTGGACGGGTTGAGAGGGGAATTCGAATTGCAAAATTCGAATCCGAGAATTTAAATTTGAATCGGGACGTCAACTAGGGAATTTGGGATTTTTGAGATCTTGGCACTTTAGTCCTTAGATCACACATAAGGACTCGGATTTTTGAAACTAGGGTTTGATCAAAAGAGGTTTTTAACGGCCCGAAAAATCGAGGGCGTTACACTAAGACATGTAAAAAGTGACTTTTACCCCATTACTTCAGTGGACCTCATTATCCCACTAGCCCTTGAGACCCATACCTCACTCATAGTATCTTTAATCCTCATCACCCCTCATCATGCATTAATGAGGGACATTTTAGATCTTTTATCTAAATTCTTAATCTCTTCAAAACACTGCTAGGTAGTTATATTTTGGAACGAAGAGAGGAGACGTTAGTATAGGGTCCTCAAGGAAAAATGCTGTTTGTCAAATGTCAGGTTACTTCCTCCATCCCAAAATACATCTACCTTTATGTTTGAATTCTATCCTAAGGATGTATCTAAATTTTAGGTGGCTGAAATTAAAAAAATTCAAATTTAGATAAAAAAAAGTTCATCCCTTAGATGATAAATCAGTGGTTCTCATTATCCCTCTCTTTTTTTCCCTTATAAAAAGATTGAGTGAACATACAAAAGTTACAAAATAGAAGAAATAAACTTACTATTCATAAAATTTACAAATTACATAAAAAAATTCAAACTTAGATAAAAATAAAGCAAAACCATATATAACAACAAAACTGCAATTAAAAAGAAATAAAATTGCACATTGCATACCACTACAATTTTAGGCTTATCATTGTGTAATTTTAGGTGACTGAAAATTTATAAATTTTCAGGCGCTTGAACCAATATAGTTACTTAGGATATTTAAAAGATGACTTTTACCTCATTATTTTTCATGCTAACTCTAGTGGACCCTATTACCCCACTAGCCTTTGGAACTCATACCCCACTCATACTATCTTTAATCCTCATCATTCTACATCATACATTAATGAGGGGTATTTTAAAACTTTTATCCAAATTTTTAATCTCTTCAAAACACTTATAGGGAGAGGGTAGACGTTAGTACAGGGTCCTCAACGTAAAATGTTGTTTGTCAAATGTCAAGTCAATCATCGATTCTGGGCCGTGGAATAGTGATCGAACGGTTAAAAGAAGACCCGAATCTGGGCCTCTTAGCGGCCTAATTAGGGGAGGGTCCAAGCGGTAAAAAGTGCAATCTCCGCGTTGGATCACCACCATTGGTTGGGGATCCAACCTGGGCGGAGGCTTTGGCAGCCCATGCAAGTCACACACATTCTGGTTGAGTCCCAAACCCAAAGCAGTGCCTACGGTGCTCAGCGCCCACCAAGAATCCAGCACCGAATTGAACTTGCCGCTGGGGACCCGCCTTTTTGCCAGGGACGGCGGAGGGGAAACCGTTGGATCACGTCGCCGGCGACGGCAGCGAGGCTTCTTAGGCGGCGGTCACTGGACGCTGGCTCCATCTAAACCGAGGTGGGTCTAAACAATAAACTAGGTTAGCAAGGCTTCGTATTGTCGGATTTTTTGGGCTTTTACTTTACAATTGAACTTGTTGTGATCTGTCTCGCTAGAGTACTAGTGTGGTGGGAAATGATATCTTGGGAGCACTATGACAGTACACGGTCTAGGTTTAACTAAAGTTGAGAGAATTATGATGTACATGGCAAGGCACACATTTTCCCCTTCTTTATTACCATGCCAATAGGACCAAAACAAGGGTTTCAAGGCAAAAATAGCAGGCAACCATTGGCCCGTGCTATGTTTGCTCTTGATTAACCACGATGAAAAATCCACAATCGGGATTCTCATCACATTATTGGCACGTCACTGCCAAGAACATAACATTATCAATAAATGAACAAATCCCACGCCAAAAAACCAATGTGGTGTTGTGTGGTTTGTATCACAACACCTCTAAGATCTAGCTTAGTTATGTACAGATCTTAATCTTTTGTTTTCCCTAATAGTACTCCTATATCTTTTCCTTAAGTATTGACCATAAATTCTACGCACCCCTTTCCTTGAGATAGCTCGGTGTCCTTCGGTGCCGCCGGAGCGAGTTGGTGTATGGCCCAATGGAACCGTCGCGTTGCAGCACGATATCGGCATGGATCGCGGAGTTTGGGTACTTCTGTCGGTACCGGTCATGGTGGCTCTGGTGCTTCCCTTCCACCGCAGCTTCGATCCTCGTATCAACCTTCTTCTCACCGTCTACTTGCTTGGTTTTACTCTTCTTGTCCTCTTTGTTATCTTCTACAACCATGGTGAACACAAACGTACCAATTTGGAGGTAGTCATTCATGTCCAATATGGGTTCCAGAGCCTTGACCACCTCCCTCATGGTGGGTCTAGACTTTGGCGATGGGCTCAAGCACCTGTAGGCCACCAATGCAGCTTCTTGGGCCCCATTATAGGAGTATTGGTCCTCCATGGCTGGGTCCATGACGACCCGGTGCAGCTGGTCAGGTTTCTTGAGGTACCTCCTAGTCCAGTCCACCAGGCTCTGCTCCCTATGACGACGAGACCGGTCCACCGAACGCCGGCCCGATAGTAGCTCTAGCAGCACCACTCCAAAACTATACACGTCACTCTTGTCTGTCAGGTGTCCTGTCATAATATACTCTGGTGCCGCATACCCGTTTGTCCCCATGACACGTGTCGTGACATGGGTCGCGTCGCCCTGCGGCCCATCCTTTGCAAGCCCAAAGTCGGAAAGCTTGGTGTTGAAGTCCTGAAATCCAAAGAATCAGATCGGGTTAGGCAGGGATCACAGCTGACAATTACAGTGACATGCAGGAGACAATAATATTTCTGTCAGTATCATGCTATCACGCCAGTGCCATGAACTGGGGATAACGATGCAGTCGCTAGGGATGGATTTTTATTAGGTACTGTGTAGCCATCTAAAGAAGACAGCATGAGCTGGGATCTCTGAAGGTTGGGCATCCAAGAACCTTCCAAGTTGCAATCATATCTGAGTTGGCTTTCTAACGAACCCAGCCAGCGATTTTGGAACGTGTGGCACACAGACTTTTACATTCTTACGTACGGTCAAATTTAAACTAGACAAGTGGTTTCCCATCAAATTTCAGAAATGGAAAGCAAAAAAAAAAGATATGAAAGTTTTAATTTTTGACTGCAGGCTGAATTTTCAGCCACACGGCTGGTGTTGTTGCCTTCAGCAGTAGGTGGTAACTTTTTCTTGCAAGACTGAAATTTCTACCGCAACTTCAGTGAGACGAAGGCGAAAAGAACAGTGGAATCAAGAACGGACTACTCACCGCATCAAGCAGAATGTTGGATGCCTTGAAGTCGCGGTAGATGACCGGCGTGTCGGCGTCGTGGAGGAATGCGAGCCCCTTCGCCGCGCCGACGGCGGTCTGCATCCTCCTCATCCATGGCATCGGGCCATCGAGACCTGCACACAGTTACAGTTCAGGTCAGCTTCCCCAAGTCCTCCCGGAATTTTTCAGAGCAGAAACTTCAGCGATGGCGTAAGCTTTAAGCGCCAAGGATTCGGTTAACCACTCGTGTAAACGGCAGTAATCTACTGAAATTAATTGACGATTGCGACGGCGGTGAAAAAGAAATTGAACGGTTGGTAATTAATTTCGTGTGCTTACTTTTGAAGAGGTGCTTCTCCAAGCTCCCGTTGCTCATGTACTCGTACACCAGCATCCGGTGTTTGTCCTCGTAGCAGTAGCCGATCAGTTTGACGAGATTCTTGTGCCTCAGCTGGCCAAGGAAGAACACCTCGGCCTACAGATTCGAAGAAGGAAAGCTAAGCTCGAGTCCAACAAATGGCGGGAGGAATGTGTGAGATGGAGAGTTGGAGAGGGTGGTGTTTGATGACGTACCAGCCACTCCCTGTGGCCCTGCGTGCCGCAGTCGAGGTCGAGGTACTTGACGGCGACGGCCTGCGCGTCGAGGCCGGGGCGGAGGCCGGCGTCGACGCGGCCCTTGTACACCGGGCCGAACCCGCCGGAGCCGAGGTAGTTGGCGCGGGAGAAGCCGCCGGTGACGGCCCTCATCTCGGCGTAGGTGAAGGCGTACAGGTTCGAGCCGGACAGCGTGAGCGACAGGTCCTCCGGCGTCAGCGTCCCCGTCGAGCTCAGGCTCGACAGCGACACCCTCGACGCCGACGACGCCGACGACGACGACAGCAGCCTCTGGTGGCCGGCCCCATTTCTCCGCCTCCGCTCCGACGGCACGTCCTCGTCGACGCCGATCACCCCTCCCACGCAGCACAGCATCGACTTCCACGACCGCAACTCAGCCATCGAATCAATCCAATCCCACACTAACAGAAACCACAATTTCTCCCAAGATTCACAAGAAAGAACCGATCACCACGAAGCAGCAGAAACCGAATGCACTTGCTGGCTTGCTGCTCGACGAGACGGACAGCGAGTTTGAGAGCTTGTGTCCCGAGAGGAGAAGAGAGGACAGAGTTGAGGATGCATCTGCACCGGTAATGGCGTGATATGTAGGCGAGGGCCGTGCTGACGGGAGAGGCTGTGCCTTGACCCTGTCGCGCGGCACGAAACCACGCACGGGTGCGGCGTCCGCGAGGGCTGCGGAAAACGGCGTCAAAACCGGGCAAAACGACTGAAAAAACGAAGTGGTTGAGGCGTGGTAGCAACCGGGTACTGTTTCCGCGGCTGCATCGCTGGTTCGCTATAGAACGGTGAAAAAAACAGTACTTGTTTCTTTAGACCGATCTCGTAGTCTCGGCTGCTTGTCACCGCATGTTTTGATCCTTGCTATGGAAGGTAGAAATTTTCTCTTCTTTTTTGGGGTTGAAATTCGGTGCGTGCAGCGTGCGTCACAGGTCTTCTTACCTCTGCTTTAATCAAGCGTGCTCCATGCTGATACTAAACTTATTATAACTGATTAAGCAATTCCAAATGCTTGGATCATGTGAAAATTTTGGGCAAAGTATTTCATTTCTTTAAAAGTTGCTTCTAGTTGGGTGTTTGAGCCCTTTTTTTCCTTTATGCTATGCTCAGATTCAAGATGTTTTGGGAGGCAAAGCAACGGATGCAAAGGAGGTGAAGCCATGAGCTGCATCTGGTTGCTGCCTGAAGCAGGTGGAGCAGCAAAAGGAACATGATCCCTGCTGTTCCTCCCACAACGTTCTGGCTCCCCATTCTCGTTTAATTAGTTTTCATGATCCTTCCACGCACGAGTGAAATGCAGTTATGCAATCACAGACGAGATGACAGATTGACAGGCAGTTGAATTCTGAACTGAACTGAACTGAACCGCACGCTCTGAACCACCGTACAGGGTGCAGACAAAATCTTTGCTGGAATTTACAGGCCAAGGAGATAGGAACATCCTGTATCCTGTGCTGCAGATCAAGGCAACCTAAATCATGATCACACGATGGTTTTATAATTTAGCACTGGTTAGAAAAATAAGCAAGCTGGAAGCATCAATCTGAGCTGTTTGCTAACCCTGTGTTCAGCCTACCTGTCGTGTTTAATTCAGTTGAGCTTCTCATTTGTTTCGTGATAAATTTTTTAATAATCCGCGACACAGCCACGCACGTTCGCCGATAAACAATGTTCTCTCCGGCTTAGATTAGATAATTCCCAGTCCGTGCCGTCCTTTTCTTGCTCCGTAAGGTTGGTCTACTCTTGGCTCATGAGCTCTGATAGGATGAGATCAGCAGCTGCGGGAAAAAAAAGAAAACACCTCCAAGAAGAGATGCACGAAGCAACAGTGCATGTTGTTCTTACGGGGCAAGAAAGAGGAGGAGAAATGAGCGAAGAAACACTCCGCGTATAGCTCATGCTCTTTCTGCTTGTCTCATCAGGCATGCGTGATCGATGACCAATCGATCGATCGAGCAGCGTCGAAATTTCTCAACATTTCAGCTCTGTTTTCCACAGTTTCTCTTTCGTTTTTTTGCTTGGTTTTCAGAAAAAGAAAAGGGAGAATTATTCCCTCATTTTTTGACGGCAGCATTAACGTATTTATGCGGTAAACGAGTTGACCTGCCGTACTAATACTTTTCTACTTCCATGCAACAGTAGCAGTTGGCAACTTGGCACAGCGACTTTGAACCGACGATCACTTCTGAACTCTGTTTCGGAGTGGATGCATGCATGAATGCATCGTAGAGTAGTAGTATGCTTGAGCTGCAGGTCCAAAATCTTCCGAGGTGACCGCGAACTGGTCGGCGCGCGTCGATCGGTTCGAGAGCGGAAAGCGAAGCAAAGCACGCCGGCGTGGGGTGCATGGCTCGATGAGCGGCAAAGGAGATGGTGCCGAGAGCCCGAGACGCGGGTGATGATGGGGGATCCTTTCTGCTTTACCGAGACCAGCTGATAACCGTCCGATCAAAATCCGTTGGCGACGATACTTTTCCATTCATCTCCCATACCTCCAATTCAAACTTGAGAAAAAGAGTGGGCAGCTTTCGATATGGCTTATGCCTTCAGCTAATCAGTAATTTTAGTGTATGATTAATTAACTATTATAAATTTAAAATTTTAAAATTTTATTTTTTAAAGAAACTTGTATAATTTTTTTAAAAAAAACATACCGTTTAACGGTTTAGAAAATATGCTCGTAGAAAATGAGATAGCAGCTCAGCCAATTCAAAAGATGCCTACCTGACAACGCACTGTGCTGCCTACTGGCCACCGCAAGTACATGTAAAATGACTAGTTTCTAGTGTTTCCTTTCAGGAATTCAGAAAGGTTGCTGATATGCTTCATGCACGCTGATTTTGCACTATCTGAACATAGGCATGCTAGCTTCGATGCATGGTTCGACAGACATACGTACTACTACTCACTCAACATAGTACACAGTGAAGTATAGTAGTGAACACTGATGTCAATCGTGGGGGTCTCCAATGGCGTGCACGAACCCAAAACGGCGTGCATGCATGCATGCGTTAGTATTAAGATGGCAGGGTCCTACCAATTAACTCCTACTGCCCTTCCTCGTCACAGAGGAAGGTGCATCACAAACGCACGAGGACCATGCGTGATTTCGTACATGCAATCATGATGCATGCCTGGCTGACCGTGTCCGAGATATACTCCCAACATAATTAGATTCCTAAAAATCCAAGACAACTTTAGTTTTCTACTAAAAAACCAAAGTGTCTCTTGTTAATAGAAATATAACATTAATTGGTGGATAGATGAAATGTATTAAAAAGATAAAATTTATTGATTTATGATTAAACATAGGTAAGAATATAGAAATCAATTTCTTTTAGAATAAGGCTTAAATTCTATGGGTGAGTTTAAAGGCGATGGAAGAAGAAGATAAAAGATGATCACGTGAAACGATGTATCTTATTAGTGAATGATTAATTATTAGCTATTACAAATTTAAAAAATAGATTTATATGATTTTTTAAAACAACTTATAGATATAAAATTTTTACAAAAAACGTAATAATTCGGGAAGCGTGCTAATAAAAAGTTTTTATCTTTTTTTCTCGGCATTGAACGGAGTCTAAGAATCAACTTATTTCGAGAGGAAGGAAACAGAGGAGGTAGCATGACCATGGATGTACACGTATTATCTGTCCTCTGTGCTCCGTCTCGTTACAGTGTCAACGTGCAGACTACCAGCAGCTTGTTTTGTCCGAGCTGTTTGGACTATCTGCAAGCGGCGTAATGCCTTCTGAATTTGACCAACGTGTACTGTATTTAGGTTAAATACGTGATCTGAATTTTACATGTAATATATTCAGATTACTAGATTAGTTTTCTAATAGGATTTTTAATCTGTTCCTACTAAGATTTTTAGATTTATTCCTCTATATATATATATTAATTGTAAGCCGCACGGGAAGGGGTGGCGTTCCATTATTATTCTCCTATGTTTGTAATCAACTCCTCAATAGAAATTATTGCTGGTCGGCATCCGTGGTTTTTTTCCGCAAGGGTTTTCCACGTAAAAATCCGTGTCTCTATTTGTATCTATTTTTCTAACAAGTGGTATCAGAGCATTGGAGACGACCAACCACTACGCCGTTGTTGAGTCCACCATTACGCCGATCCAATCTGTTCAGGAGGTCGATCCGCTCAGTATCCGCAGTTCTCGTCGATTCAATCTGAACATGAAGTTGTCGAGTTGGGCACCGCCTAGTCCGAAGCGGATTAGACTCCAAGCCGGCATCTGCTACTAGGAAAATAAAGGCAAGGAAGCAGCATCCTGCGCACGGTCCATGGAGGAGCACCTTGGCCGAGCAGTCAAAGCCACAGTCAATTAAGCACGCGAATCAAGGAAAAAATAGAGAAGCCGTCCAGCCCGTACGGTGGTTAATTTTCTGGCGACAATTGCTACTGCACACGAAGTGCACTAAGATTCGTGTTTCTGCTAGGTTTACCCAAATTTCATACCAGCAGATTGAGGAATTAATTTGCCATGGCGAGTTTAAAGTACAATCTACCGCTCCTCGACTGAGACACAAGATTTTCACTGTGGCAAGTAAAGATGCGAGTAGTTTTAGTACAACAAGATTTAGATGATGCACTAGATGTATTCAATAACAAGAGGCTCAATGATTGGTCCGATGATGAGAAGAGAAGAGATCGAAAGACTATGGCACATATTCATCTTTATCTATCTAATAATATTTTACAGAAGGTGCTTAATGAGAAAATAGCCAGAGCACTATGGTTGAAGTTGGAACGGATCTGCATGACAAAGGATCTGACTAGTAAGATGCACCTGAAGCAAAAATTATTCTTACATAAATTACAAGATGGTGAGTCTGTGATGAATCATCTCTCCACTTTTAAGGAAATTGTTGCTAACTTTGTGTCTATGGAGGTACAGTATGATGAAAAGGATTTAGGTCTTATTCTATTGTATTCATTGCTTAGCTCATATGCAAATTTCAGAGATACCTTTCTTTATAGCCGTGATACTATAATTTTGCAAGAAGTTTATGATACTTTGTATGCCAAAGAGAAGATGAAAAAGATGATACCCTATGAGGATTCAGGTTCACAAGCAGAAGGCTTGATTGTTCGGGGCAGGCAAAAGGAGAAGAACACAAACCAATCAAGAGATAAAAGTTCTGACGGCCACCATGGGAGATCAAAGTCTAAAGGCAGATATAAGTCATGCAAATACTGCAAGAGAGGTGGACATGATATTTCTGAGTGTTGGAAGCTGCAGAATAAAGAAAAGCGCAACGGAAATTATAGGCCGAAAGGTAAGGAAGAAGATGAAGGTAAAGTCGCTGTTGCTACTGATGATGGTTCTAATGAAGATGTACTAGTTGCTTATGCTGGTTGTGCGCAAACTAGTGATCAGTGGATTCTTAATACTACATGCACCTATTATATGTGCTCGAATAGGGATTAGTTAGCCACCTATGAACCTGTTGAAGATGGCACTATGTTGATGGGTGATAACACGCTATGCAAGGTTGCAGGCATTGGTACAATTCAGATCAATATGTTTGATGGTTGTATCAGAACATTATCAGTTGCGTGGCATATCCCTTGTTTGAAGAGAAATATCATATCTTTACGTACTCTTGATCGAAAGGGGTATAAATATTCCGGAGGCAACGGAATTTTGAAAGTAACAAAAGGTTCACTTGTTGTGATGAAAGCTGATATTAAAACTACCAGCTTGTACCATCTGCAGGGTACTACAATATTAGGTAATGTTGCTGGAATTTCTGATTTATTATCTAATTCTGATGCTACTAATCTTTGGCATATGCGTCTTGGGCATATGAGTGAAATTGGTTTGGCAGAATTGAGTAAGAGAGGATTGTTACATGGTCAAAGCATCGGGAAGCGAAAATTCTATGAGCATTGCATCTTTGGCAAATATGAGAGAGTGAAGTTCAATACATCTACACATACTACAGAAGGTATTCTTGATTATATGTATTCTGATTTATGGAGGCCTGCTCGTAAGACATCTCTAGGCGGTGCTCATTATATGATGACTATCATTGATGATTATTCTCGAAAAGTTTGGCCTTATTTTCTAAAGCACAAGTATCAAGCGTTTTCTGTATTTAAAGAGTGGAATGCTATGGTTGAAAGACAGACCGAAAGGAAGGTGAAAATACTTCGTACTGCAATGGGATGGAGTTCTGTTCTAAGTAGTTTAAATTGTATTATAAGTCTGAAGGCATTGTGAGGCACTACACCGTTTCTCATACACCTCAACAAAACGGTGTAGCCGAGCGTATGAATAGGGCAATTATATCAAAGGCCCGCTGCATGTTGTCAAATGCAGGTTTGTCTAGATATTTTTGGGTGGAAGCCGCTTCCACTGCTTGCTATCTTATTAATCGATCGCCCAGTATTGCCATTGATAAGAAGACTTCAATTGAGGTATGGTCTGGTTCCTCAGCAAATTATTCAGACTTAAGAGTATTCGGCTGTACTGCTTATGCTCATGTTGATAACGGTAAATTGGAGTCTAGCGCAATTAAGTGTATTTTTCTTGGTTATTAATCTGGTGTGAAAGGCTATAAGCTTTGGTGTCCTGAGACAAGAAATGTTGTGCTTAGTAGAAACGTTGTCTTCCGTGAATCAGTTATATTACATGACAATCCTTCTACTAATATTCTTGTTGAGAAACAGCAGAAAATAAGTGTGCAGGTGGAGCACTTGGACAGTTCAGGGCATGTACCAGAAAAGGAGAATATTGCAGTTGACCAAGAAACATCTATTGCTGAAAATTCAGATTCTTCTACTGTTGAGCAGCCGCCACAATATTCTATTGCACTTGATAGGATAAGGAGAACTATCAAACGACCCCAAAGATTAATTAAAGAAGCAAACATAGTTGCTTATGCTTTGAGTATGGTAGAAGAAATTGAAGGTAATGCAGAACTTTCTACATATTCTAAGGCTGTTGTTTCTGATGATTACAATAAGTGGATAGCTGCTATGCATGATGAGATGGAGTTACTCGAAAATAATAGTACTTGGGAACTGGTGAAATTGCCTAAGGAGAAGAAGCCTATCCGTTGCAAGTGGATTTTCAAAAGAAAGAAATGTATGTCTACAAGTGATGAGGCAAGATATAAAGCAAGGTTGGTTACTAAAGATTATAGCCAGATTATAGGTATTGATTTCAATGATATTTTTTCCCAGTTGTGAAGCATAGTTCAATTCGCATTTTACTCAGTATTGTTGCAATGCATGATTATGAACTAGAGCAATTAGATGGTAAAACTGCATTTTTACATGGGGAGTTAGAAGAGGACATCTATATAGAGCAACCTGAAGGTTTTGTTGTTCCTGGAAAAGAAAACTTAATATGTAGGTTGAAAAAGTTTTTTTATGGATTGAAGCAGTCACCTAGACAGTGGTATAAGAGATTTGACTTTTTCATGCTCTCTCAGAATTTTAGAAGATCAAATTTTGATAGTTGTGTTTATCTGAAAGGTGTTAATGGTTTAGCTATATATTTGCTTCTTTATGTCAATGATATGTTAATTGCTGTAAAAGACAAATCAGAGATAGTAAAATTGAAGGCACAATTGAGTAGTGAGTTTGAAATGAAGGATTTGGGTGCAGTAAAGAAAATTCTTGGTATGAAAATTACTAGAGAAAGACAGTCAGTAAGTTATACCTTAGTCAGAAAGGTTACATTGAAAAGGTACTTCGTCGATTTTATATGCATGATACAAAACCAGTGAGTACTTATTTAGCTGCACATTTTAGACTATCTTTAGATTTATGTCTATAATCAGAATATGATGTTGAGTATATGTCTAGAGTTCCATATTCAAGTGTAGTTGGTTCACTTATGTATGCCATGGTATGTTCTCATTCTGACTTATCATATGCATTAAGGGTTGTCAATAGATACATGGCAAATCCTGGCAAAGAGCATTGGAAAGTAGTTCAATGGATTTTCAGATATTTGCGTGGTACTTCTAATGCTTGTTTGCAGTTTGGAAGTTTTAGAGATGGACTTGTTGGTTATGTGAATTTAGATTTTGCTGGAGATTTGGATAAAAGAAGATCACTCGCAGGTTATGTTTTTACCGTTGGAGATTATGAATATGGGGCTACACGTGAGACATAAACTTGATGGATTGCAAAGTAACACGGAACAATTTATACTGGTTCAGGCCTTCGAGATGAGGTAATACTCTATGTCCAGTTGTGGTGTATTGCCTTTGAGATTTTTCTAGTAAGATTTTTCTTCTGCCCTTAGGGGGCGCCCTGCCTCCCCTTATATATCGGGGGACAGGGTTACGGAATAGGAATCCCAGTCGGACTCCAACCAAGTGATTTCTTTCTAAGAATACAACGTGCCGAGTGCTCATCCTCCTTGGAGAAAGCTTCCCGAGTGCCTTGCTCCCGAGTACTCGTTGTCTGAGTGCTTCTTCTCCATGTCCTGCTTCATGTCGGCCGGCAATGAGGCTATGAAGAGCTTTATAGAAAAATATGAATAGTGTGCGCCAAATAGGCGCACCTATTAGGTATAGCCCCCAACTTTGTGCTTAATTATGAAACAATTAAACATAAAGTCAAAGATCTTTAACCTTTTAATCTTTGCCAAGTAGTATACTACACATAATTTAGACTCTTCCGCATCATGTCAGCTGGAAGAATTTTTACTTAGGGCAATTTTTTGCCTAAACAAGTAAGCCGAGTACTAATTCTTGGATTTTAACCTAATATGTGGTCAGTTGTACTTGAGAGATACCTGCATCCCCAATTTTAATAGAGACCAGCTGTCAATCCTTATAAGGATATATCCTAAATATCTGGCAAATAATTCAGATATCTAAACACATATGTCCAGCAATTAGGCCTTTATGAAGCATATCTGATTATTTAATCGGTTTCTGTTAATAGCATCTGCATTGTGATTTTAACATAGCCAGCAGTCGGCTCAATAGAGCATGTGTCACACCCTGATATTAGCCACACAAAAATTTTACCTGAGAAAATACCTAAGAAAAGGAATTTTAAAATAGCTAGAGAAATTAATTAAAGGTGTAAAAATGCAAGATAATAAATTATCGTGGCCGGGAATATTTTTCTTGTATTCTCTATGCCAAAATACATTAACTGGATTTTTAGTGGAATTTTCAGAGCACAGAACTATTTTTAATAAATCAAAAACGCTTATCGGAATTTAAATCATCCTGGAAAATCTTTTTCCATTTTCCTTTCTCTTTTTTCTTCTGTTGGGCCAGCGGCCCGCTCCTGTGCCGGCCTTCCTCCCTGCGCGCCCGCAGGCCGGTTCCCCTCCCTGGCCTCTCCCTTTCCCGCGCCCGCGCACGCACCCTCGCGCCCGGGCCTGCGCCCCTTGCCCGCGCCCACGCGCCTCCCGCTGACAGGCCGGGCCCGCCTGTCAGCATCGTCTTCCTCCTCCGTCCGAATCGGGCGGAGAGGAAAATCCCTGGAGCCGTCCGATCCGACGCCGCCTCCCGCCTCCTCCCGTGCTCGCACTCGGTTCAAACGGGCACGGACCGAGTCCGCCCCACCTCCCCGAGTTCCCTGGCGTCCACGCCCCTCACTCCCACGAATCGCGCGCACGTTCTCCACGCCGCCTCTCTCTCTCCCGTGCACAATTGGAGCCGTTCAGCCTCGATCTCTTCCGGCCGACTGCATAAAAAGCCCCTCTACCCTCTCCTCCATTTTTCCCCCAACACACCGAGTTTCCCCGTGCTCTAGAACCCCCTCACCACCACGCACCCGAGCTCCCTCGTTTTGCGCCCACTCCGGCCACCGCTCGCCGCCGTTCCGGACACCACCAGGCCATACCGCCACCGCCATCACCTCCGCCGTGCCACACCGCACCTCGACCGCCACTCCGTGGAAGCCAAATCCCGCTGGACCGCCCCGCCCTCGCGCACGGTGAGTATCGGCACTTAGCCTCCTCTCCGGCCGGTGATTCCCACCGCTCCGCATCTCCATTCTTCGCCCTAACTCCTCTTCCGTCCTCCTCATCCTCCAGGACGCCTCGGCAACTGCCTCTCGCCCGTTCCCCGCCGTCGGAGCTCCGTCGCCGACGTTGTCCCGAGGCCATCACCGCTTTTTCGTCGCCACCATCGTCTTCGTACCATCGTTCGCCGTCGCGAGCCGCCGGTGAGAACCCCCTCCATTTTTCCATTCCATTCCGCCCCTCCGTGTGGTTGCCGCCGTGCCGGGTGGTCGCCGTCGTCGACCATCGGGTCACGTGCGTGCCGCCGCCTCCCGCTCGGGATGGCCGGCTTCGGCCGCCGCTCCTCAGGGCTGTCCGATCTGCCGGGTGGCAGATCGGGGCTACCCGCTCGCTCGCCCGCGTGGTTGCCCGCGGTGGCGCCACGTGGTGCGCCCGCTCTCAGCTGTGGTGGACTTGGTCCACCGTGCGCCCGCCTCTGTGCGCCGCCTCTCCCTCCGGTGACTTCTTTATTTCGGTGTAATGCGCAATAAATCGCCTGTTAATTATATTTACACTGAAAATAGCAGTAAAACTTCAATAAATCGTAACTAATTCATACGAACTCCGGTTAAGTCCATTCAAATTTCATTAAATCTAGAAACATGCCAAGAATCCATTAAAAATACTTTCAGCCCATGTTTGATTGCCCCATGTACTGTTTTTAATTGTTTATGAATTGTTTGTTGTAGAATCCGACACCGGTAATTCTCCCGCGTATTTCGAGATCGTAGCAGAGTACCTTGAGCCGGAACAAAGCAAGTCGCACTGTTACTTTGATCACTTTGTACCTATTTTTCTCTAAATTGTTTTGTTTATTCAAATAAACTGCATTATTTTAATATTTCATGTGGGTGGTTATTACCTATGCAATGTTAGGACTTAGCCATAGTTTTGAAACCTGAACCCTTGTCACCTGGGTAATAATGTGATTAGATTACAGTTCTTAGGATGCTTAGCCATGGTTAGCAACCTAGCTCACACGGGAATTAAATATTATTTCTTTTATATGATTCGACTCCATGTCGGAAAAATGTAACTTTGGATAGGCTGATGTTAAATTATTAAAACTTGACCTAAATGGTGGGCTGTGGGTGTATGGTTTTGCTTGTCACACCCATGGCAATTAAGGATTGGTTCGCGGGAACCACTTGGGAAACTTCCCGTACTTTCCACAAGCCAGCGTGGGTAACGGCTAGGCTTGAAGCTTTTCTTCTCCCTCTCGTAGGTACCGAAGAAGAGGGTGAGCGGGATGGAGTTGGGTCGGCCCGCGGTAGGGTTGATCGGCTGCCGGATTCACTGTGGCGCAAGGGGGGTAGCCTGGCCAATATGGCGTACCCGGTCGGCAGGTGCAACCTCAGCGTGGTGTGGATGGTTAGGGAGAGGTTGCGTGAATGGTCCTAGCACAGCCTCGTACGGGACATCGTGGTGATGTACTGGTACACGGGAACGTGTGTGGGGGCTGTGTCTTGTGGGTACAGTTATACACCTTTGATCAGAGTAAAACTATTCGAATAGCCGCGCCCGCGGTTATGGGCACATTGGCCAAGACTCACCGTGATTAGTCTCACCCTAGATAATTAATCCTGTTTTATCAAACTGGTGTTGTGGTAGGTGTTGAGTTCGGTCGACGTGGTTGAGTTGACCGGGGGTGACCGGTTAGCATGGTGGAACGCTAGTCGGTGGAGACTGGTGAGTGTGGTGTAACTCTCATCAGTGACGCCTGGTGGTCGTGGTGTAAGTTCCATCAGCGCGGCTTGGTCAACGTGGTGTAGCGTTGATCAGGAAAAGCTGGTCAGCATGGTGTAACGTTGTTCGGTGGTGATTGGTTAACGTGGTGTAGCGTTAATCAGTAGAGTCCGGGTAACGTGGTGTAACGGTACCCGGAGGTGTCTGGTGAACGTGGTGTAGCGTTCATCAGTGGAGACTGGTTGACGTGGTGTAGCGTCAATCAGTTGGGAATGGTTGGGCTTGGTTAACGTGGTGTAACGTTAATCAGTGGAGAATTAATATGGTTAAATTAATTAACTTTTCACTGTTTGCGAACTACTACTGTTTGCAACTGCTTTTATGCAAAACAAACCCTATCCCATCTTTGTACCCTATGCATATGCATAATTGTGGGTGTGATTTGTTGAGTACTGTGGGTGGTACTCAGCCTTGCTCCAATTTTTTCCCCAGTGTTGGAGAACGCGTCAGACGAAGATCATCCTGAGGAATAGGCTGGCTCCGCCGTCAAGGTGCCTGTGGGATGGAAGCGGCTGCTTGGCCAGATGTTTATAGACTCTGTTTTACCTTTTTCCGCTGCATTTATGTAATATACATTTTATTCTATTTGTAAGACACTCTGTATGGCAACTTGGTTTGTGTACCCTGGCTTTCCTGGGCAGGGATTTATTACACATTAATGTTCAGAATTTCGGTGCGAATTTCTGGGCGTTACAAGTTGGTATCAGAGCCGAGCTTGACCGTAGGACCAGCCAAATGGAAACCCTAAGAGCCCTCTGAAATTCTCACTTGCATATGCTTCTTACAGTTGGAGTTATTTTGGGAAAAGTGGGAATCTATTTTCAGGTTGGGGTAAAAATCTTGGCCGTTTATGTGATGGAAAATATGAGTCAAATCCGGAGTTACAATTTTTTTTTTAGGATTGACATGGTGTCGGACCCGGGTTTGACCCCGAACCCTATGTGTGTACCGTGCTAGTCCCACGATCAATTGCTAGCACACACATTCAACATTGTCATCATAATCCATACATCACAGGTTCAGCTCACAGCAGTCCAAACATAAGTCGTACAAGAGTCTAAACTTTAGCGATTACATAGAGGCCGACCGGCCAAATAGAACAGCAAAATAACAAAGAGTTCAACAGCGGAAACAAGATAATAGAGGCACCAAAAACCAGCAAGTATGCCTCTGCCCGCCCACAGGCAACCAACCGGTAAGTCCTAGTAAGCATCGTCGTCGTCGTCTCCAAAACCCGCTGCATAGAAGTACCCGATTGTCGGGTCCTCCTCAACCATCTCTAAAAAAAAGAAGTCACACAAGCGTGTGTGAGTACAATACGTACTCTGCAAGACTTATAGTGTTTGCAATGGTATTCCATAATATGCGAAGGTAAACAAGGAATGGTTCAGGTCCTGCAGTTTGCATGAATCATAATATACATAGCGAAAAACATTGCGGTTTTGCAACGAAATTTTTGGTAAAACAAGCTAGCACAGCAAACAAGTATATAAGCATCAACCCCCAAGTGTTTCCAACCATATGGGCTCCCTGCCCATGCCAGCCAATAGTGGCAACACGCTGCCACAACCATCCAAGCGAACTCCCCGTTCGCACCAAGATCTTTCCCCAAAGCAGTTCCCAAAATTTAAAACTACTACGGTGGAGAATTTCCCATGTCGTCCATAACCGAGGACACGGCTATTCGAATAGTTTTAACTCTCGAGAGTGTGTACAACTGTACCCACATGACAAGGATAACATGAGCTACCACACAGGAGGCTCACACCATCAATGACAAAGCCTTTCCACCGTTGACCTAGCAATATCCCGCGCTTATGATCCATCCCTAGGGAGTTGGGAGGCCTCCCAAAATCCCCAAGGCTCATACGATGTGCTGGTCACCCTTGAACAATAATCAAGGTACCTTCGGGCTATGGACAAAAACCATAACCCGCACTATCCCAATGTCAACAATAATGACCTACAACTACCACCGGCGGGTCTATTGCTAGGTATCAACAATATACTAAGCTAGGAACTCCCCACAAGAGCCACATGTGGTTTGCACTGTGCTTCTTGGTTCTAGCTACACCATAGAATCGGTCCTTAGTGACCCGGGCGAGACAACCACCTAATCGATACCACAACAAGGCACCGAACACTACATCCACTCGCCCAAGTCCAAAAGCTTGTTTTCAGTTTTTGTTTTCCACCAAGAGCACAGGGGAAGAATACCCACTGTTCATTTCCATAATTTCGCAAATGCTTCTTTTTCCCAACATCCCAAAATCAAGTAACAAGTAGCCTTGATTAAAAAGCAAACTAAGCATACCTATTGACATCTTCCCAACCACATGAACCCAAATTTTCAGTGGCAACATAAGTGACAAGGAATTCATGATACTCAAGTAACAAGGATAGGGCATATGCAACAAGAGGTTAACTACCCAAGAATCCCACACATTTTCAAGTAAAACATCGCATGCATAATAGTTTGCAATCAATATAGTTTGTAAGTTTGAAATATAGGAGCAATTGATCAAGGGGGTGCTTGCCTTGTTCCTGGACTTCTTGGAACTCTTCTGATCCTTCCACAACCGGGTCAACAACGTCGTGTTCTACGAGAATACCAAACGAATGCAATGAAAACAACGGCAAAATTTAACAGTACTGGAAGTACAAATATTTTTACAGAATATGCAAGTGCATGATTTTAGATGAATTTAGGAAAAAGAATCGCTTGAATCCGAGTTCGTATGAGGGAGATACGGCTAAACGAAGTCTGCTCTGTCCTAAAATCGAAAATAAATGAGAAACAGTGTTTTCGCTCGACCGAACTGCAGAAACGGCTGAAAACATTCTACCGACTTAACGGGTGGTCTATTTGAGACGTTTTTGGTTCTAGGGCATTTTTATGGTACGAAACCTACATGTGTGCTGCTGTGAACCTAAGGACAACTCCCAAAAGTGGATATTCTCCAACTCGCTAGGATATTAATCGCGCACGCTCACATGTCACTAAAATGGCCTAACACGTGAAATCCACCGGGCGTGAAGTTTTAATCTAAGGCATTTGGTGGCGTGGAGGGTTTCTAGGGCCTAGGGGTCACTGGATGTACAAGTGTAACCTATGGGAAGGCTTCGGTAGCGGCGAACGCCTTGGTCCAAAAACGATGTCTTCGTACGCGCAAACTACACGTCTTCGCACGTTAACGACGACCGACAAAAACAGGAAAACGACAGCAGCTGCTCTACTCGTGGTTTTATCCCGTTCTAAAGCTAGTGAGGCCAACCTGGCTTGCTTGGGGCTGATGGGGTGGCTGCTACTCACTCAAACACAAGCGCACCTAAGGTGCTCGGTGAAGGCCAAGCTAATGCACGGCTTGTCTACCTCTGTCCTCTCATGCCCGAGTGCATGGCTAGCGCATGCAGGGCACGAGGAAGCTCTAGGGATCCTGCATGCAAGATCGAAGGGCTCTACTACAAGCGGCCATGCTCCGATTGAGCCTCATCCACACATATGGCCACGGTGGTGATGCTTGGGCGGATGGCAAAGGAATGGCATGACAGGCCAAGCCAAGGACGTGGGGAGAACAAGTGGCCTCCCAGGAATAAAAAGGAGGTACATGCAGAAACAGAAGCTCACCGAGGAGTGCAGGCGGTAGGAGCCAATGTTGAGGCGGTGATCGGCTCGGCAAAAGGGTTGCTCGCGATGGAGGCTGCAGTCAAGCACTGTGATGAGTTCAAAGAGTGAATGGAAGATGGTGATACCGCCAGGACAGCGCTAACTCACCAGGGCGCAGATTAGCGGCTGCAAGGTCACGGCGGCACCCGGTCGGCGTTGCAAAAGACGATGAGGCTGCGGTGGTGCTTACTGCTTGCCGAGGGCGAAAACGGAGTTAGGTCGAGTAAGAACGCGTGGTGACACAGCTGAGACAAGGTAAAACTCACCGGAGCTCTCAGACGAAAAGCGTGTGCTCGCCGGCGCCGTGGGCGGCACCTCACGTTCTCAGCGAACCAAGGGGCAATCGCCTGGGTCCTTGGGTGCGTGAGAAAGAGGGCGAGCTGGGGAGGCAGGAGGGCATAGGCTTGGTTAAAAGGAAGGCAGGGAAGGAGAGGAGAGGGGAGGGGCGCTGCTCTGCTCCACGGTCTCGCGATGGCGTGTGCACGGGCAAGCGTGCAGCAGACAGATGGGACAGGGCAGGGCGCTGCTGAGGTTGTCGGGGTATCTCGCGAGGTCCCAAGGCGGCTCTGCCTCTCCCTCTCACGTGGTCTAGGGCGCGCAGAGGAAGCCACCTGGCCGAGCCGCACGGGCGGAGAGAGATCCTCGCGTGATCTCGTTTAGACGATGGAGGACAGGGCACAGCCGATAGCATCACGTATCAACGATTCACGCCTAAGGACTATCTCCAACAACCATGTGTTGACGCCGAAACCAATCGGCCGATAAGGACTCCTCGTAGCCGATGGCCGATGACAGACTGATACAAATCGATGACGTTAAAAGTGAGAAGCAAACCGGCCGATTGCCGATAGCACGCAAACATGAGCATCGGCTAGAAGCCGATGACAACATAGGCGGAGTAAAAAGCCAGCTGACTGGCGCGGGCTCACGAGAGAGGGCGCGTGCGCGAGGTCGGGGTCGGGACGATGGCGCGGGCGCGAGCTCGAGGTCGGGAGAGAGAGTCCGGGCGCGAGCTCGGAAGCAGAGTCCGGGCGCGAGGGCGTGGACTCAAGAGAGAGCCAATCCCCGGGCCGAGAAAAGGGCGCGGACTCGAGAGAGAGAAACAGGCGAGGGCGTGGGCGCGAGGTCGGGAGAGCGAGGGTGTGGGCGAAGGTCCGATCGGGAGGCGGCTGGTCCGATGGGAAGCATTCGGACCGTCCAATCCCCAAGAGGATGGTCCGATAGGGGCAGCATGCTTCCAACCGAAAGAAACTTCGGGGCAAGGCTGGGTTTTTCATGCATGAAAGATGATATGAAGAGCATGCAGATGGAAAAACGGTTTTATGCACCAAGATCAAAAGTGGGCTGTTACACATGGTGTCCAAATTTTGGGAAAACACTGGTTAATCTAGGGAAGGTTTGATTTACGCATGTATAAAATCTCTTTATTTGTGTTGAAAATTATTATGTGGATTTTATTTGGTATTATTTGGTTTCACAATGGTATTTTGTTGGTTTCAAATTTACTTACAAAATGATTTACTGCATAAAATCGTTGTTGTTTCCAAATTATTTATTGTTTACTTATTTGGATCTGAGCATACATTGATTTCCCCCCTTTGCTATCTGTAGATGGACAACCACCCCCACCAGCTCCAGCGCCTACACCAGCTCTAGCCCTAGTACCAGCACCGACGGGTGAATGGATCAGCGCGTCGTCTGGCAACGACGACTCTCAGGGAGGCACCAGCATCCACGGGGGCTTCACTTCCACTGACGACAGCAGCTCCTTCAGTGGGTCACGTACCCACAGCAAGGCCAGTTCTTCGGTCCACGGAAGTGTGGACTACGTGGGAGGATCCAGGAGCCGCACCGACGACGAAGTGGGCGACGAGCAGGAGCCGGAGTACAACTCAGATGATCGCTGAAGTCGCTCGGAGCATTAGACATGCCACCCTTAGTTTGTCGTTTTTTCTTAGTTTGATTTCCTGTATAGTTGTAATGTTAGGAATGTTTGTTTTGTTTGGGGTTAGTGGTGGCATACCGTCTGTTGTGGTATGTTCGCCGTAATTAGGAGTTGAATTGTTTTTCTCATGTTTCCAACCTAGAAGATCAGTGAACTTAATTCAGCCACTTAATCATCACTCCTGTTTCTGAGCCACCTGTTTTTCTCCTTCCCTTTCTCTACTCTCCCCTTCAGATGGTGAACACAAGGAGCGGTGCCCATGCTGCCAGCAACGCTAGCGCTACTAACCAGCGAGAAGAAGTACCTCAGAATCAGGGAGCACCCAACCACATGCCACCACCGCTACCAAAGAACCCGACGTTGGCACAGGTTATTGCCAACCAAAATCAGATGTTGGCCATGATGATGCAACAGATGCAGCAGAACAACCTGCAACAGCAACGCCAGCAGCCACCCAATCCGGCCCCTGCCCCTCAATCCAAGCTGCCTGAGTTCCTGAGGGTCAGGCCGCCAAAACTTTCTCCAGCTCCCCCCAACCCCATTTGATGCCAACACTGGTTGTTGGCAAAGAGAAGAAGCTCAACCTCCTCCAGTGCACCGACCAAGAGAAGGTCGCTTTTGCTACTTCACCAACTCCAAGGTCCCGCATCGGCTTGGTGGACACTTTCCTGGGACCCGCACCGCTACCACGGAGGTCACTTGGGCTGAATTCTGCTACAAGTTTTCCGGAAGTCGCAGATTCGGCGGAATTGTGGCAACAGAAGAAAAGGAGTTCAAGGACTTGTCCAAGGCAATAGGACGGTTACAGAATACCTCCACGAGTTCAACCATGTTAGCGCGCTACGTGCCAGAAGAGGTCCGTACCGATGCGGAATACAGAGAGGTTCTTGATGGATTGAACGACGAGCTGACCAATTAGCTTCCATCTCAAGCGACTACCTAACTTCGAGAAGCTGGTGGATAAAGCTATCCGCCAGGAAAGCCAGCATAACAGGTGGGATCGCAAGAGGAAGCAGCACAGTTCCGACTAACCAAGGACAACTTCAGCGGACCACGGATGGATGTCGGGCCAGCAAGGTGGACCAGCCACCATGATCATCCGTCAACAACGCCGTTCCACTGGGACACTCTAAGCAGCAGCACAGCGGGCAGTACAACCGTTAGTTCGCTCCGCGCCCACCAATGGCGCCAGCACAGCAGGGTTAGCCACGGAAGGATAACGGGGGCAAGAGCTACGTTTGCTACAACTGCAACGAACCGGGCCACTTCGCTGACAAGTGTCCGAAGCCGAGGCGAATGGGATCCAGACCTGCAGCTCCCCAGCACCCCAACGCCAATCAACAGGTGGTAAAGGGGCGTGTCAACCATGTCTCCGTGGAAGAGGAGCAGGCCACACCGGAAGTGGTATTGGGTACGTTTCTTGTGAACTCAATACCTAAGAAATTTTGTGGCGTACACACGGCATAAAAGTAGTGGAACTGAAAATCCCCATGAGGGTTCATACACCTAGGAACCGTATGGTAACCACTCACTATAGCCCTTTAGTGAGCCTTAAAATCCAAGGATCACCTTTTCTAGCCAATCTCATCCTCTTGGAATCCAAAGACATAGATGTCATCCTAGGAATGGAGTTGGTTGACCTGACACAAGGGTGATCAACTGCGCGACCACACTATAATAGTGACCTGAGTCCGGAAGGAAAGTGGTTACTTTCAAGTCACCTGTGCCGCTGCAGTCAAGGAGCAAGCTTGGAATCAAATCGCCGGCGCGGCAGAGCAAGCTGTCGGAAGGTGGACGAAGCCAGAAAGGAGAAATAGAGGACATTTCAATATGAAGAATACTAGATGTGTTCCCAGAAGACCTACCAGGGATGCCACCAAAAGGGAATTGATTTCAGGATGATCTGGTACCTGGACAGCGCCAATATACAAGAGGCCTTATAGAATGGCACCTGAAACGAGATGCAGAAGTCAAGAAGCAGGTCGATGATCTGTCTACAGAAAGGCTACATTCCGACCAAGCACATCACCTTGGGAGCGCCAGTCATTTTTTGTGGAAAAGAAGGACAAGACAAAAATGGATGCGCGTGGACTATCGCGCACTGAACGATGTCACGATCACAAGAACAAGTACCCTCTGCCAAGGATTGATGATCTCTTCGATCAATGGAGGGTGCCACCTTTTTCTCCAAGATAGACCTGCGATCAAGCTATCACCACTCACCAGAATTCGAGCAGGGATATACCAAAGACAGCCTTTCACCACGCGGTACCCGTGGGTTGTATGAGTGGCACTGTTAATGTCTTTGGGCTGACAACATGCACCTGCCTTTCATGAATTCTGATGAATCAGGTATTCATGGAGTTCCTGGACAAGTTTATCTGGTAGTGTCATCGACGACATCTTGATCTACCGAAGTCAATGGGAGAGAGCATGAGCAAACCTTCGTTGTGGTTCTTGAGAAGTTGAGAGAGAGCACCAGCTGTACGCCAAGTTCAGCAAGTGCGACTTCTGGTTAAGGAGAAGTCAGTTCCTCGGCACATCATCACCGCTCAAGGAGTGCCGTGGATCCAACGAACATGGAATCTGGTCACCAATTGGAAACCGCTAAGACGTGACACAAGTGCGGAGTTTGCTTTGGACTTTGTTGGGTATTACCGCCGGTTCATCGAGAACTTCTCGAAGACTTGCCAGACCTATGACTCACTACTGAAGAAGGATTTTAATTTGTCTGGACCTCTGTGTGCAATCACAACTTTGAAGAACTCAAGCAAGAAGTTGGTTTCAGCACCAGTTCTGATCTTACCAGACCCCCTAAGAAAGATTTTCATGTAACTGTGGTGCATCCCGCCAAGGGTTAGGTGCGTATTGATGCAAGAAGCAGGGTTGTAGCTATGCATCGTGTCAGTTACACCCCCATGAGAGCAATTACCCAACACACGATCTGGAATTGGCCGCCGTGGTCCATGCTCTAAAGATTGGCGGTCATTACCTCATCGGTAACCGCAGTAAGATTTATACGACCAAACAAGAGCTTGAAGTAGCCATATTCACCCAGCCTGATCTGAACCTCCGCCAAAGAAGGGATGGCTGGAGTTGATTAAGGATTATGATGTGGGGATACTTACCCATCCAGGGAAAGCCAATGTCATGGGCAGAGCCTTGAGCAGGAAAGTTACTGCAACACCTCGACAGTAGAGCGCATTGTGCAAGAAATTGCCAGCAAGAGTTCGAACGCCTTGAACCTGGCATTGTCGAACATCGGATTCGTGGCAGAGCCCTAGAGGCATTCCCCATTTTTGAATTCAGAGTTGATGAGGACAGAAGAACGGATTCATGAAAATCCAAACCCTTAAGAAGGGGAGCAATGGAGAAGTTCAGTTAAAAGCTCCAGGGTTGATATTGAAGACGAGAGGATACAGTATGGGAGTGGGGGAACATTGTGTACGTTCCATGAAACAAGCGCTTTTCATCAACCATCTAATGACCTGATGACCCCCAACAACTCGGTCTTGAATCTTGATACACCATCTTGGTGCTTTCCGGCGGTAAGCAATAGACTTACACACTGAGACGCGCGATCATCCTATTCCACCCCATGCGGAGCACAATCGACATCCGAGAGATCTGCAAAGATGAAAGTTTTAGATCTGTTTTGGTGTGCGACCGAGTTTCATTGAGATGTAGACGTAAGCGCACGAAAACATACGATGGCTAGATTGCTCGATGTGTGGCCAAACGGGTCAGGGCAGAACACGCAACGGTGCCCTGCTGGACTGTTACCATGCCACCCACGCTTCTATCACATGGACTGAGTTGGGAAAAATTCGGATGGACGTTCTCAGTCTCACAATAAGAGATACCTTGCCTCTGCGCAACAGCGTCCGTTTGCGGTATGACTCATCATGGTCGTCGCTTCGTTTAGAGGATTCCGTCTTAGCCATTTGCCTAGAGGGTAAGCAATCATTTTCGCATCCTTGGTGCAGCTACATCGACATAGCCTCGATATATCGATAATAGGCGAGAACCGTACATTGCGGCACGGCATCAATGTGCTTAATGAGCAGCGGAGTCTACACCACAGAATATGCGATCCACCTTCTGCCGAGCAGTGGTAGCCAGTTCACAAATGCATTCACGAAAGCTCTGGTAATAAGACTTGACATTAGCACAGGAACTGGTGAACCGCCAGACGAACTCTCGAGCACAAATAGCTCATCATCCCAACAGAGGGCGCAGGTGTACTGCAAAAGAGGTCCAAATCAGTTTCCATATGTGCTCTAGGCAGACTGCACATGACCTTCTGAGGCTTGCGTTCTACTCGCATGGCTTCGGAGTGAGAGCATGGCATATTAGTAGAGCTCTCAACACCAATACGGAAAAAGAAGTCCCTCAAGTACAACATCACAGCTATCCAAGGCCAGCCATCTCTGCTAGACTGTGCAGCGAGTCTAGAACGTCTGTCATGGGTGAACATATGTACTTCAACTCTGTGCCGTTAAAAAAAGAGCGAACCAAGAGCAGGTAATGCGCGCAAGGAGTTGTAGAGGCGATGGACACGGGCGCCAATTCCGCAATCGGTGGAAATTGGTGAGTTGCGAAAGCGCGGAGAGACTGAACGATGACAAAGGACAAAACACGCGCGCGTCCATCGCGGGGAACATCAGAGCCAGGCGTGGAGACAACATGAGGGAAGCAGAGCGGAGTGAAGAAAATCATGTCTTAGGAGGATAAAATACAAAAGAGCGAAAGAGAGGCGTTGAGTTCATTACACAAAAAGAATAAAAAGAAGGCGGAGCGAGCGGAACAGACAAAATAAATAAGAAAATCCTTTCTGAAAAAAAAAGTTGAAGAAAAAGGAAAAAAAAAAGAAAGGGGGGAGGGAGAAGAGAGAGGTGAAACGTGAGCGAGAGGAGATCAATCAGAGAGGAGAAAGAGAAATAAGTCGCATCGAACCACCTCCTTTCTCTAGGACGGCAATAGGTGAAATCACGCCAGGTCACAACCTAAGTCCACAGAAAACTCCGCACTTGTGTCACTGGCATCTAACCGACTCACGCGGAACAGAGGCCGACTGACGACAGGTAGCACGATGAGAGTACAGGAGAGTCTGCTTGAATATCAGGCTTGCTATCCAGACAGATATGAAGAGACTATGCTGCGCAGGCAACCTCCTTCTAGACGCGAGATCGATGAGTGACCGAGCTTCAGAGAAAGGCAGACACTTAACTCTCATACTCAGAGAGACTCGCGCACTCTGAACTTGCGTACACTTGCGGATCTCTACCAGGTTCACTTCTATACAACCAGACGCGAGCCCACATAGCCCCCGGAGTGTCGTCGGCAGTAACGCTACATTCAGCTAGTCGACTCGCGCCCCGAAAAGGCTAAGAAGTATGCTCATCGAGTCAGTTCGTAGTGAGTAGCATGACCCCGAGGATACCATCATCGACAAAGCATGATTCCGCCCTCGGAAGACTCACTAAGGAAGGACCTAGCCTGACATTAGTAGTAGACATCGAAGGATTTCGATGAAAAAGCCAGACTGTCAGCCTTGTTAGTGCGAAGCGCATATAGGCATGAACCTAGTTGCGCGACCTCAGTGCGACAATTATCATCTATCTATAGGGAGATCTCCAGTCGAATCCGAATGGGGACTCCTAAACCTTGCAACCTGCGTGGTGAACCGGGTCCTCGTCTAGTGTGATATAAAGGGCGACGGCAGGGTCGCCCCATCGACGAGGCAAGTGCACCCAAGTTCACAGGTTAAGCGCGAGATCCGACCTGCATTGAGTCAATCAGTGTCCATCAATATGAAGAGTACATAACGAAAGTGGCTAAGCACCAGGTACCATATATGCACTCGAAAGTCACGATCATGACGAGTCGCCCTGAACTAGCCCAGTATGGAGACGTACTATGCGCTCTCTGTAGTGGTGCGCTTACATCCAGGAGTTCCACGACCGCTGAGTACCGTGCGCCGCCGATTATCCATCCTTATTGCGCAATCCCTTGTGTTACTTGTCCTCTTAAATACTATCGCACAAAGTGAGCAACCGCAGGTAGAGCGGGCTGTCCTGGCGCATCCATATACAGCGCTGACAAGCTCGTATGCTGAGTCCTAACACCGGAGTCGATGCTGAGCGGCAAACTCTCTCTCGTAAGATCACAATGCTCAATACGGAGAAATGCCTCGAGTACTTCGCCGAGCCCGACACTGGCTCTGCAATGCGACTTGGCCCACCGGACCCCGATCCCAACCGGCAGGCCCGAGGAACAGCCGACTCTCGCGCTCGTATGCCATGTCGGTCCTACTATAAGGCCCACACGACCGCTTGGCGTCCAGTTTCGACGTACATGCCATGGCGGCGATCTTCTGATAGCTGCGCCCGGCCTCAGGGACCACTCTAAACGTTCAGGGGTGGTCGATACCGGCACTCGGGTTCGACGCCGGCCCGACGATCGGGAAAGAAGAAGGAAAAGTACTCGCAATTTTCAAAACATCGTTCCGCGTTTTGGGTGCATCCTGGTTAGGCTCGGAGACGGCCTGCGCGCCATATTTGGCAATCTACATTACCGCACGCAGCCTAGTAATTGGCAAATCCCGATCATCTCCATGGATTGTTCGACATCGGATCGCTCCTCTAGTAAGCCCCGCGCTCGTATGCATCTCGAGTCTCACGAGTGCTCGGCGATTCACAACGTCATCCTCGCCTCTAACCACTCGCGCGACTCACTCGACTTCGAAAGCAGTTCGCTACCTCGCAGAATTGCCACAGTGCCGCACCAGACTGCTAAGAGATCTGGGAAAGACAGAACCACACCGCTCGTCACTTCTCTCGCGGAACTGACGGTCACCGAATTCTTCATGTACGATGCCAGAAGTGCTCCGCTACGTCCGACACGAGGTACACATGCCAAGATCCAAACGCGAACAGATATATGGAGGAGGCCCGCTGACTGCGATGAGAGCAATCACCACCGACGAGAGATCACGACAAGCAATGAATCCTGCAGGCAGCGAGCATCCTGCAGCGATCGATTGCTGAGGCGCAGGCCGAGTGACAGGTAAACTGCGACTGCAAGACAGGTGAACTCACTGGAGATGTCCTAAGGCTCACAAAACGCAGGACTGCCGACGTAGACGACTTGACGCATCTCGTCACCCCCACTACAAACATCGTGGCCACAGCTGTCTATAAGTCTGCTATGCTGGAATACCACCTCACCGTGGTCGAACCGATCCCAGGCCACTCCCGCAGATACGCTAAGATATCCACCAACTACTCCTATGCCTATCAGGCTGCGTACACCCTACATACCTAATCAACACCATACTAAGTCTCCCAGGGGATTGAGGGTTTCCCACCAAGAACGTACCCTACCACTTCCGGTGGCCCTCTCTTCTTGTCTGAGCGCTAAACCGCTCCACTAGACCGACCTAAACACCGGTCGATTTCTCCGAATGCACACTTCGCATCCGCTTGCACAATGAGCGCGCCGAGCAGGCCGGCTTCTAGTCGGCGGTGCTGGCAGCACTCGAGTCTAGCAGAAGACGTCAGGCATCCGATTCAGCTCGGCTTCGGCACACTTGTAGCGAAAGTGCCCGGTTCGTTGCGGCTATGATCCACAACGATGGATACGAGCTGTTGCGCCCCGAGGTCCAACACTCATCGGCTGGCGGAATCCTCAGCAGCACACGTCGAGCGCTCGCCATGGCCGCGCGGACGAGAGCAGAGATAGCAGCAAACGCGGTTAACTGTGCACCTAGAGCGAGAACGCAGCCAGCGCTTTTGGGCTCCTCCACCAACGAGCGGCTGCTTCCTATAACGTGTCCCAGGTGGACCAGCGCGCGAATGACGTGCGAGTGATATCTCACGGTAGCTGCGCGCTCACACCTGGACGCGAGAGCACTCGACACCATGCCATCCGCTGGTCGCTAGAGAGCTATGTCCATTGTACAGTCCGACTGTGCTGCTCGTTACCCTCTGCGACTCCCGATCGTTCTTGTCAAGCCATAAGCGAGGCTGGCTATGAGAACATTAAGGCTTGGATACGCACGCTAAGTCACTAAGATCGGGCGAGGTTCTTCGCCCTGGCGGTGCTTACAGTCGATAAGCACTGCTGGCAATCCAAGGCTTCCGGAGTGGACTCGAAGGACAAAGTCATGGCTAACTACCTCCTAGTTGCTTCTCAGCCGACTTCAGCGAGGACATGCCTAACAAGACATTCCCAAGCAATTCAGATTCGGTTCGGCCTGGGAATAAAGCGGGCCGGAACGATTCAGTCACCGACTCCAGGAGACATACGAGAGGTCCAATTTCCTGAGTAGCGAGCGCTGGAGGTTACGGCTTGCGTTCAAGAGGAAGAGACGAGTCTCTTCTGGGACTCCACTAAGTATGGTTTTCTGGAGAAGAGGACCCAGTATCCGAAGATCAAGGGGACGAGGTCATCCCGCCGCTCTGGGCGAAAGTTGAGTGGTCTAAAGACATCTCGTCATCGACAAAGGTTTCGACGCGGAGTGGGCCTCTCAAGGGCTCTTCAGAGGGCCCAAATTCGAGCATGGCAAAGAGCAAGACGCGGCCGAGCTCTAGCCCACGTCTGTTGCGAGTGGCCTGGTAAGATAAAAAGGCATCCGACAGTAATGAAATGGGAGTGGCACCATACGACGCGGTCGCCGACTAAAGCCGGGAATACGCAACGCAAGTTAAGGGAGCGGCTTTCGAGTTGGGCAGTCGTCCCATGCGGTGCTTGCGACTTGGGCAATCCACTATGAGGATATCAGAACGGTGAACAAGGGACATGTTGCGGGCTCAAGCTAAAATGCAGAGATCGCACTGCCACGTCTCGAGGAGATACCGGGAACAGCTAAGTGCGCTGACTGAGAAATAGTTCTTCACTCGGTTCCTTGCCAATGCCGCTTACACCTGAATTAGGAATGATATGAGATTAGTACAAGCTGCAGCGCTTTCGTGTTTGTTGCTCTTATAATGAGTTGCAAAAGTACTCAAGTAGCGATGATGAAGTCCTCTTGGATGTGCACTGAAATCTTTTGTCTGCCTTATGAAAGACGATACTCAAGTCACCAAATACGCATGTCTGGGGTTAAAGAAGCCGAGAGTGGCGGCTTCGCCGACGGCTGAGGGGGCTGATTTGAACTAGTCGTTGCAGGTGAGGCTTAACGTAGAGGGGGGTCAACTACGCGGGGAAATTAATAGCAGGATAGAAGTAGGAAGAACATGATTTACATGGTATTTGGTAAAATTGCATTTTATCTGGAAATTGTGTGTTGGCATCATCTAGAGATGCTACTTTATCCTGTTTCTTTGGGGATATGCATCGGCCAGCTTCCGGATTTACGGCGTGACAAGTGAACTCAGCGCTCGAGCATTATCTCCTTGCTCAGGGGCTAAGACAAGTCTGCCCAAAATACCTCGGGAGCTCCATGAGGGCCTAGCTTACCGAGGTACTTGTCGCCGAGTTGGGGACAGGTCGATCTTCCACCCGGCTGATCGCTCTCAATTGAGGCTGACGAACCGGAGTCTGTCCGGATCTTAGTTGCGTGGGGGCTGTATATCAGCTCCGCTTCTATCTATGGTTTGGGTACGCCTCAGTGAGGTCTGCGTAGCTCGGGAGATCATGCGTTGAGATCTAAGGTTTCGGGTGGGGTTGCTTAGACGGTATGGAATGTCTGTGGAAGGGCTACGCCCATGGGTCGCTGCAGCGCTGAACCCTCGTCAATGTGCAAAGGGTCGGGTGGAGCTCTGTGTTCGGGCTTACGCAAGTCTAGAGAAGACTTACATCGTCAAAGGCATTCGGAGTTTCTCATGCTACGCGCTCGAGTCAGCCTGAAGAGGTGGCAATCGATCGGGGTTATGAGGACGTCGACTCGAGCGGTTGTGGGGCAACCAGTTGCATCTCACAATCGTAAGTTCGAAAGGCTTGCGCACAAGGATTTCTCGTGGCTTATGTGCGGTTACCGGACGGACAAAACCATCGCGGCATGCGAATGGATAATACTTTTCTTAATAGAGCTTGCTGGATAGGACGGCTCAGGCTGGCTATTTTGGTATTAGCCACTCAAGTATATGTAGTCCTACGAGGGTAGCATGCCCAGAGGCCGCCGCAGGCTGAGTTGAATATTTATAGCGCTGTGTTGGGCGTTGTACCCACAGTCGACCGATGAGGTAACAGATATGTTCATGAAGCCTTATTGGTAAACATATATGTTTGGGTAGTCTGTTTATCCTACATTGAGTTCTCGAGGATAATCTCCTTACATGAGACTCACAGCTGGTTGCCATTAAAATTGGGGATGTCTTATCGTTCTTCTCGGTGAACACTGACCAAGCCTTGGATGTTAATGTCATCCAAAGTCGGTATCTCGGCCACCTGCGTG
>RYFJ01004500.1:0-38764 GCA_003991445.1 Oryza meyeriana var. granulata
GTGCCGCGGGCCGCCCGACGCGAGACTTTGCGGAATTGCGTGAGGCTCGCGTCCCGGGTCCGTCTTCGGATTCGGGGGTCCTCTGCCCCCAGGCCCCGTGGCCTGGAGCACAGCGACATGCCAGCGACGACAGGCTCTACAATTGATGAACCGTGAGGCAGCACTTGGCTCGTTCCCTTGTCCATTCCATGTTGCGACCGGTTGCGTCTACCACCTCTAGGGCCTCTTCGCGCGGGGTCGCACCGAGCGGTAGGGAAAGGATTGCGCATAAGGAATCTACCCCTAGCAGCGAAAAAACGAGCTCGAAGCCAACCAGAGCGGGCACGCAAGCCGGGCTTAAGCGATGCTCCGGGTTAGCAAGATGGGATACGGTAGACTCGCTGGAAGGAACAGATGCTTAGGCGCAAATACCCAGCCACCGCGTGGACGGACACCGATTATGCCCCGGGGGAGATCGCCAACGTGATCGCGACAAAAAGAAAGGATAAGGGCAACGAGCCCGGGAAAACGATAATAAAAGCATGACTATGGAAAGCAGAATGCAACATCGGCCATCCATCATGCTGAGGTTAGACTGCACTTACGGATTGTTTTCAGGTAGTATTTGGTGATGAGCTTCCAGGCTTACCGAGCCCCGTTTGGAAGTTCCGATCGCCAGGGAGGCCTTCCCACGGGGAAAGATTTCATTCCGACCCGTAAGAAGATACGGGCGAGAGGTTCGAAACCCCAAACCTGAAGTGATCAGGGCCCGAACCTGACCCAAAGATAGCCGTTAGAGGCCTTCGCTATGTAACGAGCGACGCGGAACGCGAGCGCGCCACCTCGTTCCTCGAGAAGTCTGAGGAATGGTTGTTCGAGATGCATATGTCTGGTTGATGTCCTGTCGATCATGTAGCGCTGTACGCACGAGAGCCGAGGGAAGGGTGTCGGCGACAGAACGGCCTCGGTCCGTACACCTAGAGAAAACAGGTTCTCCCCGGGCGCCCAGCTTGGTGTGGTACGAATCTTCCCCCAGGGTGCCGGGGTAAAGGATCTACTCTACACATATGAACCGTGAGAAGCGCCTGGTTCGTTCCCTTGTCCCATCCCATGCTGTGAACGAACACATTGGGGAAAACGACGAAAGAACAGAGACCGGGGAGGATATTAAAAACATGGCTTATGTAAAGTGTATATACATTGGGCCCAGGCATAGCGCGACGTTTCCGGAGAATTCCAGCGCCTTGGCCCGGGTTTACCCAACTACAGGGCGTTTTATACAGGACGGATTTTGGGCAGAGATTTAGTTGTGCCCTGGTGGATGGAGCTCGGACTCGCTTCCCTCGCAAGCCTGAGTCCGGCAGTGCTCGGACCCGGGCGGCCCCGCGCTAGCCTGAGGTACCCGTGTCCGGGACCCGTGGGCCCCGGACTGAAATACGGTTTGATACACCCGGGTTCCGGGCCCGGGGCTAATATGGGATGCTGAGACGACCTTCCGGACGCATTCTCGCCGGGGCGGTGCTGTCCGGGGCTTCGCGCCCTACTATCGGGTATGCTGTCGGTTCTTAGGCTGCATTCGCCTTTGGCGAGGCAACGCCCTGCGTTCGCGCACCTCGGTGGTCGGACCCGGGCACGGATTCGGGATCCATGCCTCGTCTCAAAAGTGCCCGGGACTCAGGGCAGTCCCCGGACTGAAATATGATTTTTAGTATGGTCGACACGTGCCCGGCACACGGCCCCGGAGTTGAGGACTATGGACTGTGTCGGACGACTTCCCCGCGACCCGCCTTGCCAGGCGGTGCTTCCGGGTACTCGCGCCTTATTGAGGCCATTCCGGCCAGGGAGCGGGGTTCGCCGTCCGCGCAGGGGTCGACCGTCCGAAGTCGCTTACAACCGGACCGTCCGAACTGCTTCGGGCTGCGCTGGCCCGCTACTGGTTCTGTCGCGGACTCGGCCTTAGCTCTCGCGACGCAGTCCCTTGAGAAGCGAGCGAGCTCTCCGTGACACGGACCGGAGAGGGAGGATATGCACCCCGCGAGCCAGGGGGCTCGACCGGTCGGGCTAGATACGCGCGTCCTGAAGAGCCGGGGGCTCGTGCGGGGCGAGACATGAGCCGGGGACCAGGGGCTCCAACCGGCGGGAAGATATGCGCCCGGGAGCCAGGGCTCCGACCAGGGCTATTTACGCGCGCCCGGGAGTCATGCCCGACCGGGGCATAAGTACGCACCCGGAGCTAAGCTCCGACCGGGGAAGGTATCGCCCGGGAGCAACAGGGGCTCCTACCGCACGGGCTCAGGTCCCTTGAGAGGGAGTGAGCTAAGATCCTCGACTGGGATGGCCTGCCTGACACGCGTCGAACAAAGGCGTGTGGTCGGGACTATCATACCGGACACGGACGCCCCGGGCTGATGTCGGACGCCCCGCCGGACTCGCATCGCCTGTCCCGACTGGAGTCCGGGCAGTCGCACCCAGTACGGGCAAAGGAAAAGGGAAGCTTCTTCAAATAAAGGAGGTGAGATTTTCCACCATAAGCCAAAAAGCGAACCAACAGACAGAACCGGTACGGTCGACGCTCCTGGAAGCCAGGCTCCGACCGAGGCTAATGCGCGCCCGGGCAGCTAAGGCTTGCGACCGGGCCAACATGCGCACTCGGGAAGCCAGGCTCCGCACCGAGGCTAGCATGCGCCGCCCGGGAGCTAAGAACGAGGCTTCGACCGGCGGCTTAATATGCGACCACCGGGAGCCAGGCTCCGACCGAGGCCTAGATGCAGCGCCGCCGACTAAGGGCTTCCGACCGGCTTAGATGCGCACTCGGGACCAGGCTTCCGACCAGGCCGAGAGCGCGCCCGGAAGCTAAGGGCTTCGACCGGGCTTAATTGTGCGGCGCCTGGGAGCCCACCTCCGGACCGGGGCGCTAAGTACGCACGCCCGGGAGCACGCTCCGACCGCTCGGCCCCTACTGCCGCCTCTCTGGCAGTTTGGCCAAAACGGCTGGACGGCGCCGGCCACTCCGTTAAGGTATCGTGCCGCCGTCCGTCTGGTGGGAAGGCGCACCATCCGCCGGGCCCATTGCCGCGGCGGCGGGTACGTGCGGCCCTTTGCGACTTACCAGCCCGCCGTCGTCCGTCCTCGTGGGCGATGTTCGCCCGGGGCTGCCGCAAGCAGCCAAGGCGGAGCTCTTCGGCTGCCGCCCTTGGCCTAATCTTGCGCTTCCTCTTGTTTCCGGCGCGAGGCGGAACTCTGAGAGCTCGCCGGCTCCTGCATGATTGCCGCGGTGATCAGGCGGATGGGCCGTACCATACAGAGTCGGCGACTCACCGAGCCACCGCCTTTCCCGCGCCGTTGCCCCCGGTGGAAGGCCGGGGGTGGCGCAGGAGAGCCTTGCCGCCAGGAGGGCTGCCTGCAGGCGTCGCCGGCTGGATTGTCTTGATGGTGGCGCGCCGTGGAGCAGCGCCCTGTTTCGCCGCCCTCACGAATTGAGGCCGGGGCGACCCAGCCGGGCACTTACGGCTCCCTCCTCGGAGGACTGGCCTGCCTAGAACCGCTCGGCGGCCGCCACTGGGTGAAGTCGCCCGCTGCAGCACGCCAACCGCGCGCCCCCCAGGAAGACGTGGGAACGCGGTGAACTAGCCAGAGGGCTAGCATTGTCCAGGCAAAGGGGGAAGCCGCCGCGACTCGTCGGCGAATCCTGGTGCTGATGATGATGGCGCTCGCCATGGACGCGCAGCACAGGTGCTGCCGGCGCTCCCCACCTGAAATAAGGAAACTCCCCCTACTGGCGCGCCAGCTGTCGGGATGAAACCTCAGACGGCGGGAAGTCGCGGAGACCCCCCTTTGAGATTCAGGCCAGGGGATAGTTCTCAGGACGAACCGGCTTCAGGGTAGCAGAAAGATACGGCGAAGAAGACGAATGAACAGCACACTCAGAGGAGGACACGAGGATGATACAGAGGAGATTCGGGCGCTCGGAAGCGTAATACCCTACTCCTGTGTGTATGCTATCTGTGGTGGATGAATGTAATATGGTAGTTACAAGGTAAAGCTAGCTTCACGGCGGAGCGTGAAAAGAGGAACAGTGCTAGAGAAATGAGGCTTGGGTAGCACGGAGACGGGAAAAGCTCTGTCCAGTTCGGTGTCCTACTCCCGTGCCTGGGCTGATCCTCCTTATAGATGAGGGGAGCCCACAACGCCGGAGCAACGGCTGAGAGAGGTAGGTATGATCTGGCTTGGTCAAAGTCTTGTCGCCGTCTTTGTCTTTTCACGTTCCGCCTTGCTGGCCTGCTTTGCGCTCCCGCCGGTGGTCGGCTGCGAGGACGGCCATGGAACGTGGAGACTGATGGCGCACGCCTCCAAGTCAAGGGTCTCTGACTCTTCTTTGAAACTTCAGCCACACTCTTCCCTCAGAAGTCAAAGGTTTCTGCACAGTCGTGTCCACGGGGGCCATTTGGGAGACGCCACCGTGGCAGAGTGGTTGGTCCAGAGCCTGCCGAGGGACCATGTGGGCCCCGGCAGGCAGTAATTTGTGCCCGGAGGCAAGGCTCGGGCCGAGGCCCAAAGACCCGGTGGCCGAGCTGATAATACGACTGCCCGGCAGGGCGTTGCCGGGGATGCCGATGGCGATAATGCCCCGCGGCACGAGCCCGGCGGTCGGAGGTCCGCCCCAGGCACGAGCCCGGGGGACCTCAGGACGAAGGCTGAGCGCCCCGGGCACGAAGCCCGGGTGCCGGTGGAAGGGTGCCCCCCGGGGATCCACGTGGCCGAAGACCCACGCGTCCCCAGGGCATGTGGGACCCCTGTCCTACTTCGCCGACGCCTCCCTCACCCGTGTCACACCCTAAAAATCGCTCTAATTAAAAATTATTTTGGATAAATAGAAATACAAGAATACACTAGGCAAAAATTGTTTGTGAAAGTGTTTGAATAAAATTCTAAAATTTCCAATATTAAAAAAATCCCAAGCTGAAATTTTTAATTAATGTTTGGATGCTTTATATTCCTTGGTTTGGTGGAATATTTTTAAGCATTTAAGTATTTATAACAACAAATTATCTCCTGTTTCATGGTGGTTTTTGCATCCAGTAAATTTCCTATGGTTTAATAAATTCTTTGAAATTTTATCAGATTTTTCGGAGCTCCAGAATTAATTTTAACGTAATAAAGATTATTTTAGTAATTAAATATGTGGAGAATGAAATTCTTTTCTTTTTTCTCTATTCGGGTTATTCCTGTCTCAGTCCCTTGATGTCTCACCGTTTACCTTGAACTCTGGTTCCCTTTTTCTTTTAGAGTTTGGTGTCGCTCCCAAAACCCTAAATGTCTCCTCGAAAACTTAAATCCGGAGTTCTCGGATTTACTCCAATTCGAGACCCTAAAATCCCTTTGTTTTCCCGATCCGAGATTCATAGAATCCAGTAAATCCAAACCTCCAATATTCCAAGTTTTGCCCCATTTCAATCTCCATAAAATGTTCCCCTTTTTTAGAATCCCAAAATACTCTCCATATTTTGGAGGTTCAATTATTCCTCAAATATCCCCGATATTTCAATTTCTTGATCGCCTAAAATATCCTCTATCTTCCAAAAATTCCAGATTGCATACATATTACCAATTTTCTGATTCCAAAATATTCCTAATATTTTTGAATATTCCAATCACCTCAATTCGCACCGAATATTCTCCATTCTCGAATCCCGGAAGATTCCTAAATTTCGAATATTTAATTATTTCTTAAATATTCTGATTCCCATAAAATATTCTCCATCCACGAGTCCAAAATATTCTATATTTTATGGGATGTCTAATTGTGTCTCGTATATTTCATTTTCTAATTTCCCCCATTCTTCCGATTCCCAAAATATCCGGAATTGCAATGTTCACGATATTTCCAAAATATTCTGAATATCCGAAAAATTCCCTCCGACTCAATATTGGGATATTCCTTAAATTCCCTGAAATTCCTAAATCCTCCAATTCCAATTGGGTTTTATTTTAGAAAACCCCCTTTTCTTTTTCCCCTTCCCTCCTTTTTCTTTTGTCCTTTATCTTTTCCTTTTTGTTCCCCTCTCTTTCTCCACTGTTCTTCTTCCTAACGGTCTCCTCCCTCCTCTCTTCTTCCTGCTGCGTCTCCCCCCTCTGCTTTCCCCGGGCCGAGCCGCCCGGCCTAGCCTGCGGCGCCCTACCTGAGCCCTCGGCCCAACAGCCTGCCTCCCCTGCGCTGCCCTAGCCGGCCCACGCCGTCGTCGCTCCGCCCGCCTGGCCCGCCTCGCCGCCGAATCTGCCACGCGCGCTTCTCCCGTGCCCGCCGCCGGTCTCCTGGAGCGCCCCTATATAGCAGCGCTGCTTGCCCTGCATGCCCTAGCGCCGCCCTCACCCCAAAACCCCGCCGCCACCTAGCGCTGCGCCGCCTCCTGCTCTAGGCCACCGCCACGCGTTGCTCCGGGTGCCGTCGCCGCCGCGCCTCTGCTCCGGTTGCTGCAGCCGACAGGTCGCTGTCGTCGGTTCCACAACCCCGAAGTCGCCCCTGGTGAGCACCTCGCCCCGGCGCTTAGTGTTTTTCCCTGGCTCGGCGTTGTCTGTCACCGTCGCGTCGTCGTCTGGTGACCGTCTCGCCGCCCCTGAATGCCGCCGCAGTGCTCGGCCCATGCCGTCCCCGGAACGTCGTCGCCGCCTCCTCGCTGATGCACCGCGCCGCCGGCGCCCTATGCCTGCCTCGTTCCCCTCTGCTGAGCCGGCATGGACGAAGCTCGGCCGGTCCTCTGCGTGCCACTGCCGAGTGGGCCCCGGCGTCTCTCCCTCCTATGACGCTGCCCTATGGGTCCCACGGGTAGAACCTCTTCCCTAACACAGACGGGGTTGACCCAGTGCGCATCCTAGTTCCCTGCCGTGGATCGACTCATCAACTGGGTCCGTTCGATCCTCATCAAGACACCAAAGAGAATCTCGTCCGTCCGATCCTAGATCTAATCTAGGTCGTTGGATCCCCATAGCCCTAGACTTATGCCACGTTAGCCCTAAAATGCTGAGTTGTCATTTGACTCAGCTTCCATGTCATCCTGTATGTCCACGTGGCAGTACACCTCGGTTAGCTCACTCCTTCAGTCATTCCTCTTTTTCATGGACTCAGTCCATCGTAAGTCAGTCTATGACAGTAGGACCCACCTATTTTTTCCATCCAAAAAAATCCTTAATAATTATTTTCGGATTTTCTGTGAATTCGAACTTCCGGAAGTCATAACTTTTCTGTCCGAACTCCGATTCGACCCGTTCTTCTTCCTAAATTCATCTAAAATTATGATCTACTTGTTTATATATTGTTTATTTAGATTTTCTTAGGTTTTTTCTCATTTTGCGTGTAATTGTGTATTTTCGTCGTTTTAGAGGATCGCGAAGACCGAGGAAGAGTTCGGAAGGTCGAGCGAAGACTTTTCTTTTGTAAGGCAAGTCACACGATAATTTTCTTGAGCATGTTGCTCCTATTTGTGAAAGCTATTTTATTTTAACGTTATTGCATGAAATGTTTTAGAATGTCATTATTATGGGTATTTATTTATTATCCTATATTCTTTGACTACGGCTATGATTTGCTATTGTTACATGTACCATGATACCTTGAGTGATTAATGCTGACTAGTTGGATGACTATTTAATGATCTAGCTAGATTAATTTAGGTTTTGTTTAGCCAATGCCTAAAAACTGTAGCGTTATTTTATGTGGGATACTATTCATTCACCTTTGGATAATTAATGGTTAAAGGTTATACTGCCACGATGGTTGGTTAAATAATTGGCCAACTAAAACTTGACTGAATGGTGGGTTGTGAGCACCAGGATTGTGATGATGATTGCTAGTGGTGCTCATGACAATTAAGGACCGATTCGCGGACTACTTGTTGCGAAGCAATACCATACTAATTACAAGCCAGAATGGGCAACATCTGGATCCATAGTGTAACGAGTTCAACAGGAGGCACCACGGTGTGTTGTGCCTGTGTCAATAAGACCACCATGGCTGCACCGGCCATTTTGTTGGACGAGTTATATGAAAGGTCTTGTCACGGTTTCCCCTTTTACAGTATCATGGTGGTATTTTGGGGCATGGTGACATGTGTGGAATCGTGTCTTGTGGGTAAAGTTGTACACCTCTGGCCAGAGTAAAACTATTTGAATAGCCGTGCCCGCGGTCAATGAGCGGGCCTAGCAATGTTTTCTGTGGTTAGTCCCACACTACTCATTAATGGTGATAAATGATGAAACTTGATAGCTCCAGTTTGGATGTTTATGGTTTTGGGCTTGAACTGCATTGGAGTGTTGTTTAGTGGTGGATTAAATATTGATTATTGATTGAACTATATTGTTTTCAATGATTTTAAATGCAAATGTTTTAAATGCTGATTTATGCAAATAAGCCATACTATGCCTATCCTTTAGAACCATGTTGCATTATTTTACATTTCCTAGTGTGGCTTATTGAGTACAGTGGGTGTTACTCAGTCTTGCAATATTACAATCATTAGAGTGAAGATTTGCGAGGAGGAGAAGTTTGGTGTTTGGCTTATACCTCGGTTGAGCTGCCTATGGCTTGGTGCTGAAGCTACGTTAGGATTTCCGTTCCACTGCTGGTTTCTTCTGTGTGAGGACTAAGTGTCTCTTCTGTAAGTATGTATCGTTATTTCATTTTGGTTATGTTTATTAAATTATCGATTTGTATACCTCGGCTGATTGCTGGATGAGGATTTATTGCACAAATTAGCCTTGAAAATTCTGGTGAATTTCTGGGCGTGACAAGTTGGTATCAGAGCCAAACTTGACTATAGGATAAGCCAAACGGTTAAGTCATTAAGGATATGGTTGCGAAATGAAATTGTATTTGTGAAAATCTTCTTGCTCTCCCTTTTCTATGTTCGAAGAAGGATACTAACTCAAAATTTTCAACATTTTTTAGATGGCCAATAGAAAGCGTGTACCTTGGAGACAGTGGTTTCTCAGCAAAGCTTCGCCGCATGGCTGCCAAAATCAGATACAAGTCTTTGCCAATGTACCACCACACCATTTCCAACAACGGTACGGATTTTTGCTGCAAGATCACGGTGACTCTTGACTCTAATTGAGAAGACCTTCCTCGACTCGTCTTTGCCGCTGAAGCCAACCATTTCCTATCCGCTTGAGAAGAAGTCTCTTACGAAGCTTTGTGCCAGCTCCGTCATCGCTTCAACACTGCTCTGGCAAGTACGGTGTACCACTATCATCCCTCCCACAGCTCGTCAGGACTGCAGAATGGTTGTGAGAATACCTGGTTTGAAGACAATATGGTGATAGTGCACATGAGGACTATGCTACATTACTTGGATGATCTTAGTGCCAATTACAAAGAAAGAACCAGAATCCAGCTGCATGTGCAGCAGATGAGGATCGACAGGCTGCAGAGGCAAGCGGACCAATTGACACAACAGAACCAGGAGCTACGTAATAAGAGGATCTGGGAGTTGGAAAAGGAGCTCAAGGAACTGAAAGAAGTAGTAGATGACCCTCAGACAGAAGGAGACCATCCGCCAGTGGAAGCCAAGTGCCTTTGCCTTGGATCTACCAGTGCCACTGCTTTGCTTTCCAGCCACACTGCCGCTCCTCTTCAGTAGCCGCTGCTCCTCTTCAGTCGCTGCCGCTGCGGTCATCATTGTCTTCGCCCACCGCCGGTGAGTCCCGAAGTCACCACCCTCTTCTGCCCCTTCGCCGGCGCCCCTTTTTTCCCCCAATCCACCAGTTGCCATCGGCCTCGCCTCCTTCTCCCTCTCTAGAGTGCCACCGTCGGGCACCACTGTCTACCCGTCGCCCCCTGACTCGCCATGCCGCGCCGCGTCACGCCGGCGTCGCGCCATGGCGTGGGCGTGTGCTCGCTCGGTCGTGTGTCGCCGACATGCTTGCCCCTCGGCGATCTCCTCTCCTCTGTATGACAAGTGGGCCCCACTCTTGTATTCCATTCAAAAATAATTCTGCAAATTGAATTCCAAGGAAATATTTCAAGAATATTCCTTTTCTATTTCTTTTCAGATTTTGTTGACGCCGAAAACCGCCGGGGGCCGTTCGGCGCCTGGAGACACGCGAAGGCCTGGGAGATTTGCTTCACTCCAGTGCAGGTCCTAAAATCTTGAGGTTCGTAGGCGTGCCAGTCAATTTGACCCTACAATTGACAAGGAGATAGAAAATATTAGATCAATGAGCCAATCGGCTGGAAGCCGATCTGGACTCGTCTCATCAGACGATGGCCAAATATGAACTGTAGCACTTATACACCGACCGGAAGCCAATGATGGCATGAACAGTAACTAATAATAATGATGAGCAAATACCAAACTAGCCGATTGCCAAAGGAATACTTGAAAATCGGCTGTAAACTGATAAAATAAATGGACAGAATGCATAAATAAATGGATTGAATAAACTTCAGCCGATTGCTATAGTAATTGCTAGCGCCGCCCCAGAGGTGCTGCTCGCGCCCGTGCCCGGGCCCTTGTTCGTATCCGCGCCCGGATCTTTACCTGCTGTCCGTGCCCGTGCCCGGGCCCTTGCTCGTGCCCGTGCCTGGATCTTCGCCTGCTATCCGTGCTCGTGCCCGGGTCCTCGCCACAGGGAAAAACCAAGATATGCAATATCGCGTCGCCCCGACTTGGCAGCGATTTTCCTTCAACAATGTTATCAATTCTTCTCGAAGTTCAGGGCATAACTTTTTGCTTATGTACGTCGGCCTTGGCTTATCTCCTGGTCCTATGTCAATCTCCTCTAAATCATCGGCCGACGTAAACCCTTGTCCTAGTTTTCCCTTGAAATCTTCAATGGAGCCCATCAGAGTAACAACTCGGAGCTGACTTGCTGAATCAGCTGTATCCCTTGGCTGGTGACATTGAGATAATCCCCTTCCCATGTTTTTCCGGACAAGCAATCAACACCATCGGCTTCCCAGACCGGCAAATCGGTCATTGCAATGTTGGTTGACTGATCTGCTAGGACTACCTCGACTTGATCCCCTTGCCACTGTATCAAACATTGATGCATTGTCGAGGGCACGCAACAGTTCGTGTGGATCCAATCCCTGCCAAGAAGCAGACTATATGATCCTTTTCCATCAATAACGAAAAACGTGGTATGTAATGTCTTGTTTCCCACTGTCAATTCCACGTTCAACACGCCTTTTGCCTCTGATGAATTCCCACCGAAGTCTTTTAACACCATATTCGTCTTGATCAAATCTTCGGCAGTTTTCCCCAATTTTCAAAACGTAGCATGAGGCATTAGATTAACAGCTGCTCCCCCATCGACCAGCATCTTCGTCATCGGCTTCCCATTCACATAGCCCTTGATATATAATGGCTTTAAGTGCCGATGCTCTGATTCCTTGGGTTTATCAAATATAGCTTGATCGGGTTGCAACGTTAGTTGAGCAAAAACTTCTTCATTGCCTTCTTTGTCTGATGAGAGTGCCTTGTATTCTCGAGGCAAAAAGAAAACCATATTTACTGGAGTCGATGCATCTACTTCATCGTCCTTCCTCTTTACACGCCATACTCATTTAGTTCTCTTGTGACGATGATCGGCCTCTTCCTGATCTTGCCTCTGTTCTTCCTGTTGCTCTCGGTGTCGTAGCCGTTGTGCCCTTCTCTTCTGATTCTTTGTAAATATTCCGCTAGAACACCACTGAGGATTTTGGACTTGTTTTTCATGTACTTCCCCTTTATTCTCTTCAAAGAATTCTTCGTGGACCGGCCCTAATCGGCCATGTATCAATGCCCGTCTCCTGGGTGGCTGATCCTGCGAAAAACTTTCCTGCTGATTCCGCTGAAACCTTAGATTATCGCACTCAGGGCAATCTTCAATTGATGGCAATCTCATCCCTTGATCCCAGCAGAATCGGAAGAACGGACAATCCCAATGCGGATTATATCTCTCCCCGTCTAGCTCAATCCGCTGTTCTCCGTACTTTGAATATTTTTCTATCATGCCTGATGAAGTAATCCTTGATTTTCTATGATCCACATGCCTTCCTTCATCGGCTTGAGTCCTTGATGACGATCCCGCATAAACCATGTTTACGGGGAACGGGTGTCCGTCGATTTTCATCGGCTTTTTGTCTTCGAATTTAATCCTCCCTTGTTCAACAGCCGATTGAACATATTCTGCTCGACTTGCTGTTTTTCTTCCTTAGTTAGATCTTCCATAGTGACCGGAATCATATTGTCTTGTTTGATCTCTTTTCCAGCCATCTTGGAACTTCGGATTGAAACTTCGTGTCCCACTGGGCGTGCCAAAAACGTGTTGACGCCGAAAACCGCCAGGGGCCGTTCGGCGCCTGGAGACACGCGAAGGCCTGGGAGATTTGCTTCACTCCAGTGCATGTCCTAAAATCTTGAGGTTCGTAGGCTTGCCAGTCAATTTGACCCTACAATTGACAAGGAGATAGAAAATATTAGATCAATGAGCCAATCGGCTGGAAGCCGATCTGGACTCGTCTCATTAGCCGATGGCCAATATGAACCGTAGCACTTATACACTGACCGGAAGCCGATGATGGCATGAACAGTAACTAATAATAATGATGAGCAAATACCAAACTAGCCGATTGCCAAAGGAATACTTGAAAATCGGCTGTAAACTGATAAAATAAATGGACAGAATGCATAAATAAATGGATTGAATAAACTTCGGCCGATTGCTATAGTAATTGCTAGCGCCGCCCCAAAGGTGCTGCTTGTGCCCGTGCCCGGGCCCTCGTTCGTATCCGCGCCCAGATCTTCACCTGCTGTTCGTGCCCGTGCCCGTGCCCGGGCCCTTGCTCGTGCCCGCACCTGGATCTTCGCTTGATGTCCGTGCCCGTGCCCGGGTCCTCGCCACAGGGAAAAACCAAGATATGCAATATCGCGTCGCCCCGACTTGGCAGCGATTTTCTAAACATATTTATGACAAATCGGCTAGATATAAAGATAACTTATCGGCTAAACACTCCGATAAAACATCGCACAAAAACCCATCGGCTTATTAAGAGTAAAGTTATTATCGCCAGTCTAATAGATCGGACCCAACCGTTACAGCACAGACTGATGATGATAATAAGACCTCGATAGGCTGATAGATCTAATGCGATCGTGATGTAAAATATGATAACTTATCGGCTATGCATCCCGATAATACGCTTGCGCAAAAACTATCGACCTAGCAGGAATGATTTATCACTGGCAGTTTAGTTGGTCGGACTTAACCGATGCAGCACAAACTGATGATAAATTGCTTCCAGTAAGCCGATACGATTTGCGCACACGAGATGTGATATACCTAATCGATCTATGAGATCAAACTAAACTGATGCAGCCATAGACAGAATAAATATATCGTGGTAAGCCGTCCACCGTGAACCGACTAGAATATCGGACTTAACCGAGGAAGTCCTAGCCGATGCAATTGGTGCTCATTGATGAACATATATAACTTTTGTTAAAGGCTTGTGTAAATATATGTAAAGTGCTGCCGAGTACTTGCTTATTCTGAGTCGTCATTAGCTATACCCAACTACGTAGTCTGTGCTGAGTAGATCAAGAGAAACTTAAGAAAAAACGTTCATCTCTGAGAGCTATATTCGGGCAAACTTAGCATAATCGTTGTAGAACTTCGTGACTTCGATAAAACAAGCTCGGATTTTATTAACAAGTCACATAATACAGGTAGCCCCTGACTCACTACTTGGTTGGGACAAGCGACGTAGTGAGTCAGAGTAAAGAACTTTATTCATATGTATAAAGAAAATACAAAAGTCAGGTATAGAAAGGACGTAGCTGTTCTATATTCCATGAGTTGCTGACTAGGTCACCATCTTTAGTCTTTAGTTGGTAGGCACCCGGATGTGTTACCTCAGCGATAATGAATGGCCCTTCCCATAAAGGGGATAGTTTTTGCCTGTCTTCGATGGTTTGTATTTTTCTCAAGACGAGATTTCCCACCAAAAAGGCGTGGCCACGAACATTCCGACTGTGATAACGACGTAGGCCTTGAAGATACCTTGTCGACTGGATAGTTGCGATGTCACTTGCTTCCTCCAACTGCTCGAGTTTGACCAGACGGTCTTCATTTGATTTGTCTTCTAAGTGGGCCCAAACTCGTGGTGAGCCGAACTCCAACTCGGTTGGTAACATAGCCTCAGCACCATAGACTAGGAAGAACCCTGTTGCCCGACTAATCGTGGTTCTTAGAGACCAGAGAACAGATGGGAATTCTTGTACCCACCGCCCTGCATATGGTTGTAGTTGGTCGAATACTCTAGACTTGATACCTTGTAAGACCATGCCATTAGCACGCTTGACCAGCCCGAAGACAGGCATAAACTATCCCCTTTATGGGAAGGGCCGTTCATTATCACTGAGGTAATGCATTCGGGCGCCTACCGACTAAAGACAGAAAATGGTGCCCTAGTCAACAACTCTTGGAATATAGAACAGTTACATCCTTTCTATACTTGAGTTTTGTATTATATTTTTACGCATAAATAAAGTTCTTTACTCTGACTCACTACATCGCTTGCCCCAACCGAGCAGTGAGTCGGGGGCTGCATGTATTATATGCCTTGTTAATAAAATCCGAGCTTGTTTTATCTAAAGTCACGAAGTTCTACAACGATTACAATAAGTTTGCCCAAGTATAGCTCTCCAAGGTGAACGTTTTTTCCTAAGTTTCTCTCGATCTACTTGGCACAGACTACGTAGTCGGGTAAAGCTAATGACTACTTAGAATAAGAAAGTACTCGGCAACATTTTACAGACATTTACAAAAGTCTTTACAAAAGTCATGTATGTTCATCAATGGACGCCGACTGCATATTGCCTCCGTGGTTGGCCTCACCTGGTGTGGAGGCCATGGGCCCCGGGTACCTCATGACAAACATATGGGCCACTTGGAAAGAGGATGGGCCTAGCCTTGTAATTAGGGATATGATGGAACTCGGCAGACTTAACCTTGTACGATAAGGAAAACACAGTCCTAGTCGGGTACGTTATATCTCTAGGAGGAGATCCCTTGGTCGTAGTCCGACTAGGACTCCTACTTTATAACCCTGTCCCCTAGTATATAAGGGGAGGCAGGGCGTCCCCTGAGGGCAGGTTCAGAAGAATCATACGGTTCACCAGAATCACCACCATACATCCTCAAAGGAATACACCACAACTGGACGTAGGGTATTACCTCACCTCGAGGGCCTAAACCAGTATAAACTCCTTGTGTTCCTTTGCAGTCCACCGAGTTTTGATCCGATGAGTAGCCCTATATTCTTATTGCCGGTGTAAAACATTGACACCCCTGCACCGCCGATCCGTAGAGAACCGTCGAAGTACATCGTCCAGTACTCCAGCTTGTTCGTGTTTGTAGCCGTTTGGATTTTTGTCCACTTGGTAACAAAGTCGGCTAGGACTTGTGACTTGAGTGCTGTCCGAGGCTGAAAGATGATGTCAAATGCCATCAACTCAAGTGCCCATTTAGCGATTTTACCAGTGGCCTCGCGGTTGTGTAGGACGTCCCCGAGTGGATACGATGTGACAACAGTTACCTGATGCGACTGAAAATAGTGCACCAACTTCCGGACAGTGATGAGTAGGCCGTACAACAGTTTCTAGACTTGAGGATATCTCATCTTGGAGTCAGCTAGGACCTCGCTGACGAAGTAGATTGGTCTTTGTATTTTCTGTATATGTCCTGGCTTTGCTCTCTCGACTACTAGCACCGTGCTAACTACCTGAGTAGTTGCCGCCAGGTACAACATTAGTGGTTATTGGGGCTTGGGTGATGCCAACACTAGTGGTGATGTGAGAAATTTTTTGAAGTCTTCGAAGGCTTGTTGGGCTTCAGGTGTACATTGAAAATTGTCCGCCTTCTTCAGTACTTTGAAAAAGGGCATGCCCCATTCACCAAGTCGGGAGATGATTCAGCTAAGTGCCGCCATGCAGTCTGTCAGCTTTTGGACGTCCTTCTGGCTAGTTGGGGGTGCCATACTTATGATAGCGTTGATTTTCTCTAGATTGGCCTTGATGCCTCGGTGCGATATGACGAAGCCGAGTAGCTTTCCAGGCGGTACTCCAAAGGCACACTTCTCCGGATTCAACTTCATCTTGAATCCCCAAAGGCTTTGAAAAGTTTCCTCCAAGTCGGCGATGAGGTCTTCCTTTGATTTTGTCTTGATCACTACATCATCGACATACGCCTCCACGTTGCACCCGAGTTGAGTGTGTAAACACCACTAGATTGCTCGTTGATACGTTGCTTCAGTGTTTTTTAACCCGAACGGCATAGTGACATAGCAGTATGCTCCAAACGGTGTGATGAAAGAAGTCTTCAGGCAGTCCTCCTCCTTCAAGCTGATTTGGTGATATCCCACGTAATAGTCGTGAAAGCTGAGTAGCTCGCACCCGCAGTTGAATCAATCACCTGATCTATTCTGGGTAGACCAAATGGATCTTTGGGGCACGCCTTGTTTAAGTCGGTGTAGTCGACGCAGATGTGCCATTTACCGTTCTTCTTCCGGACCAAGACTGGGTTTGCCAGCCAATCTGGGTGATAGACCTCTTTGATGAACCCGGTAGCAAGGAGTTTGGTTATCTCCTCCCGAATAGCATCTTTGCGGTCTTGTGCGAAGCGCCGTAGTCGTTGTTTGACTGGTTTGGCATCTGGCTTGACATTGAGGGATTGCTCGATTACCTCCCTTGGTACACCAGGCATGTCGGAAGGTTTCCAAGAAAATATGCCCCTGTTCGCCTGGAGGAAGGTGACGAGCTCGTCTTCCTATTTTGGGTCAAGTCCGGTCCCAACAAGCGCAGTTTTGGAGGGGTCGGAAGGGTCCAGGGGATCTTTTTTGTTTTAGAGTCCGTTGAGATTCCTGACTTGGCTGTTTTTTTGCCCGAACTTGATCGTCCTCGCTTGCTGTCGTAGCGGCTAGTTGGATGTTGTTGCGCCCGACTGCTGCCTCTTGGGATTGGGCCAGCTCGCAGCTCTCCTTGTCACAGGTGAAGGCTTGCTTGACATCACTACGAAGGGAAAGCACTCCAGCTGGTCCTGGCATCTTGAGCATTATGTATGTATAATGCGGCACTGCCACGAATTTGGCTAGTGCTGGCCGTTCGAGTATGGTGTGATACGCGGTCTCGAAGTCGGTGACCTCGAAGCAGATGCTCTCTGTACCGAAGTTCTCTCGTGTGCCGAACATAACTGGCAGAGTTATCTGTCCGAGTGGAGTGGAAGATAGGCCGGGGATTACCATGTGAAAGGGGGCTGTACTCGGCCGTAGCTCGGGGCGAGGGATCTTCATCTCGTCAAGCGTTTTGGCGAATAGAATATTGAGAGCACTTCCTCCATCAATGAGAACCTTCTTCAATTTGTTGCTTCTGATGACCGGGTCCAGGACGAGTGGATAGCATCCTGGATGAGTGACCCGATCAGGGTGATCCGCACGGTCGAACGTGATTGGCATTTCTGATCAATGCAAGTACTGAGGGGGCGTCTATAGAGACCGAGTTAACTTCATGTGCTGTGAGCTTCTGCTTCCTCTTAGACTCATATGCAGTCAGCCCTCCAAAGATGTGGTTGAGCTCAGCCTGGGGATCTTGGTAGTCACCGGCTACGCCGGGATCTGGCTTGTCCTTGTCTTTATTGCTGCCAGATGTTGAAGTCTGCTCAGAAGGAAACTTCTTGAGAATGAAACAATCCTTAACCGCGTGCTTGCCCTTTGGGTGGAAAGGGCATGGCCTGTTCATCACCTTTTGGTACTCGTATGTCCACAGGGGTCGTGGTCGAGTATGCTCCACAGCAGTCATCATGTTGTCCGACATGCGCTTGCGATTGCCGGACTTGTTCTGTGCTGGCTCATCATTGTCTTTTTTGTCCTTTTGTCGGGGCTCCTTCTTGTCGTCCAAGGCCTGCATTGGCCGAGTCGGTGTATTTGTTGGCCATGTCAAATAGGGCCTTGACAGAAGTTGGAGGCTTCCGAGTAAACTTGGCAATGAACGGGGCGTCTCTGACTCCCTTCTAGTTGCTCTAGCCGACTCGGTGAGGACATGGCTAATAGGACTCCCAAAGAGGTCAATTGGCTCCTGGGGAGAACTCCGGGAACGCTTTATCGCTAACTTCTAGGGAACTTACGAGAGGCCATCTTCCGAGCACGATCTCTATCAATTGCACCAAAGGAAGAATGAGTCTCTTCGTGAGTTCATCAAAAGGTTTTCTGAGAAGCGGAATTCGATCCCAATGATCAAGGTAGAGGTCATCATCGCCACCTTCCGCAAGGGAGTCAAAGATGCCCCGTTTATTGCCAAGTTCACTCGAAAACTTTCAAGTTCTGTCAAAACTCTATTCGACATGGTGAACAAATACGCCGACTTGGCCGATGCTGTTGCTGATGCCCTCGATGACAAAAAGGCACCCCGATAGAAGGAGTAGAAGGACACTGATGACGCGGCCCCGACTAAGGCTAGGAACCACAAACGCAAGTCGGACGACTTTATTGTGGCAGTCGGTTGCAACCCTCTTCGACCTCCTATAATTGAAGATTGTCAGAACGAAAAGTGACATGCTCGGGGGCTCAAAAGCTCAAATGCAAGGAATGTATAGCCGATAAGTTATCTTATTACATCATAGTTGCATTAGGTCTATCGTCTCATCGAGGTTCTTTTATCGTTATTAATCTGTGCTGCATCAGTTAGGTTTGAACTACTAGATTGATAATGATAGGTTTATCCTTGATGGGTCGATGGGTTTTATGCGATGTTCTATCGGAGCGCTTAGCCGATAGGTTATCTGTTATCACAGCCGATTGCGTCTTTGTTTTACACTATCATCGGCTTCCCAGCCGATACACATGTTCTATCAGTAATCGGCTAACTTATATTGCAATTCTTTTATGTACTACATAAAGCCGACTACACTATATTCATTATTTTGCCTATCTACTATATCATCGGCCTCTAGCCGATGTCCAAGTGTTTATTTATCAGTCGGCTGGCTTTTTATCTGTTTATATTATCATCGACTATATTATCGGTTTCTTAGCCGATGCGCAAGTATTGTTGACCGCGTACCCGGACACGAGGACCAACAAGGACCCGGACGCGAGCACACCGAGGACGAGGGCCCGGGTACAGGCGTAGCCGATGTGCGAGCACTGTTGGCGCCATCGGCTGAAGGAAGATTCTATCGGCTTATCGGCCAATCGCTGCTGGTAGCCGGACGCGGGCACGAAGACCCGGGCGCGGGCACAGAGATCCGGGCGCGGGCACGAGGTCCCGGGCTCGGGCAACAGACGAGAACCCGAGTGTGGGCAACAGGCGAAGACCCGGGTGCGGACACAGGCGAGGGCCCGGGCAAGTCGGGCAGTCGGCTCAGGGGAATTCGGTACAGGAGCTATCGGCAATCGGTTGGAAGGAGTCTACATCAGTTTGTCGGCCGATTGGGTTGTTGGCTAATATTTTCTATCTCCTTGTCAATTGCTGGGTCAAATTGACTGGCACGCCTACGAACCTCAATAATTTAGGACCTGCACTGGAGCTAAGCAGATCTCCCAGGCCTTCGCGTGTCTCGCAAGACGCCGAACGGCCCCCGGCGATTTTCGGCGTCAACAGACCCACAAGGCAGTGTTAGATTGTGAAAGTCGATCGATCACTTTAGAAAACTCTACAGGAGAGAAAGTGAATTTTAAAGCCTTAGCTAATCCCCCTTGGAAAGGAGCCGTAGTGCACCACATGGAGATCTCTGAGCTTCAGAAAGTACTAGTTGTTAGAGAATATCCAGATGTTTTTCCTAAAGAATTGCCAAGAATGCCACCACATAGAGACATTGAGTTTATCATCAATCTAGTTCCAGGGACATCGCCCATATCCAAGAGGCCGTACCGTATGGCAGCTAATGAGTTAGCAGAGATGAAGAAGCAGATACAAGAGTTGCGAGAGAAAGGTTTTGTGAGGCCTAGCTCATCGCCATGGGGAGCCCCAGTTATTTTTGTTGAAAAGAAAGATGGGACGAAGAGAATGTGTGTTGATTATCGTTGCTTGAATGATGTAACCATCAAGAACAAGTATCCTTTACCACGGATTGATGATCTCTTTGATCAGCTGAAAGGAGCAGGTGTATTCTCCAAGATTGACCTAAGATCAGGGTATCATCAGCTTAGGATAAGACCTGAGGATATTCCCAAGACTGCGTTTTCCACTAGATATGGGCTTTATGAGTACACAGTTATGTCTTTTGGGTTGACAAATGCCCCTGCCTATTTCATGAACATGATGAACAAGGTATTCATGGAATATTTGGACAAGTTTGTTGTTGTTTTCACTGATGATATTCTCGTCTACTCCAAAGATGAGAAAGAGCACGAGCATCATCTGCGGCTTGTTTTGGAAAAACTAAGAGAACACCAGTTGTATGCCAAGTTCAGTAAGTGTGAGTTCTGGATGAAAGAAGTTGAATTCCTTGGACATGTTGTGACCGCCGCTGGAGTTGCAGTTGATCCAAAGAAAGTGAGTACAGTTATCAACTGGCGACCGCCTAAGACCGTGACACAGGTTCGCAGTTTCCTTGGAGGGCAGGCTGTTACAAATGGTATCAGAGCCGACCCTCGCGGCTGCGCGTATGGGTCAGTGTGCGGGCATATGGCGCATGACGCATGTGGGCTCTGTGTGAGGCACATGGCATGGCATATGGCGCCGGCACTGGACGTACGGACGTGCGCTAAGAGGGGCCGTGCTCCTGGACATTTGCCTATATGCCTGTGTGGCTATGCGGGTAAGTTGGACTGGCAGGGACGCCAGGTCCTTTGAGGGGGGTGTGTGTGACATCCTGGCCCAATTAGAATTTGGCCTATGTGGCCCATGAGTGTTGTGTGCACTTGATTAGTACCACCTTGCTAGTTGAGCAAGAGTTGAACCAACTTATAAGGCCTTGTCCCTCCAACCATAGCACTTCCGGGTTAACCCTTTTACACGAAGCGAGGACGAAAGTGTAAGTGGGGTGCTATGTGTAAGTGGGCCCGCCCGTTGGATGGGCTGGGCTGCGCGGTTCTGGAGGGCAGGCTGTTACATCGTGCTCTGCCTGTAGGCGTCTTGCGTCTTCCTCCTGTTGTTCACGTAGTCAGCGGGCTTCCTCTTCTTGCAAATCGCGTAGTCGACATGCCTCCTGAGTAGGAGTTGAGCCCTTGGATGTCATAAAGACTTCACGTGGTGGAGAAAAGCTCGCCGAAGTGCTGTCCAGTCAGAGTAGGAATAGTTAAGAGGGGTAGTAACGACCCCGACCTCCCTAGATCCAATCTCAAGCGGCTCTGAGCCGTATCCGAGTTGAATTCTAGGGGATTGGGTCTACCACGTCGGGTGCTGATTGAAGTTATCCACGGCGTTGCTGAGTCCGAATGGGAGATTGACGATCTCCTCCTCTCTAAACCCGATCTCGACCGGCTCAAGACCGAGTCCGAGTCGAACACTGAAAAGAAAGAGTTGTCCCTAGACTGGAGCATGTTGGAGATCGCCACAACATGTTGCCAAAAATTACTGTAGCTTTGTGTAGGCCAACTGGCGCGGGGTCGGCTTGGTCCATGGCCAATCGGATTGGATCTGAATCGAACAGGGTAAGGTTGCTGAATTTGTCAGCAACGAAGTCGAGGCTCCCAAAGCTTGATCACCATGTCATCGACATACGCCTCCACACTGCGCCCAAGTTGAGTATGAAGACACCGCTGAATAGTGCTCTGATACGTTGCAGCAATGTTTTTCAACCCGAACGGCATAGTGATATAGTCACTACGCCGACTAGGTGAACAGGGTATGCCCTTTTTCAAACTCCTGAAGAAAGCTGATAACTTCCAATGGACGCCCGAAGCCCAAAATACCTTTGAAGATTTGAAGAAATTTCTTACCTCACCATCCGTGCTAGTATCACCTATGTCCCAAGAGCCACTCCAGTTATATCTTGCGGCAACTTCCCAGGTGGTTAGTACGGTGTTGGTCGTGGAACGCGAAGAGGCCGGTCATATCCAGAAGGTTCAATGGCTAGTCTACTTATTCAGCAAAGTCCGGAAGCTGTCGCATTATTTCTAAGGCCACTGGCTCTCAGTCGTCATGTCGTTTCCACTCAAGAATGTTCTTCATAACCGTGAAGTCACATGTAGAATCACTAAATGGGCACTCGAGTTGATGGCATTCGACATCACTTTTCAATCGCAGACAGCAATCGAGTTTTAAGCACTTGCCGACTTCGTAGCTGAGTGGATAGAAGTTCAGTCGGCTATACCTATGGACAAACTTGAGTACTGGACAATGTACTTCAACAATTTTCTACAGATCGGCGGAGCAGGGGCTGGTGTTGTGCTGACATGACCCAACAGAGAAAAACTTAAATATGTCCTCAATATTCATTTTTCAGCATCCCACTTCGAGTATGAGGCACTCATCTACGGGCTTCGTATTGCGATATCGCTTGGTATCCGATGGTTGGTGGTTCACGGGGATTCACAACTTGTGGTGAACCAAGTCATGAAGGACTAGTCATGATCGGATGACAACATGACGACATACTGTCAGGAGGTACGCAAGTTGGAGAACAAGTTTGCTGGACTAGAGCTGCAGACGAGTTAGCCAACTTGGGATCCAAACACGAAGTAGTCCCGACTGGTGCCTTTGTCGAGCAACTATTGGAGCCATCAGTCAAACGGAAGCAAGAACCTGACTAGTCAGGGGCTGAGTCAAACCCAGAACCCTAATGTCTTTTAGTCGGCGTCGTTCATCTTCTTCACATTCGAGATGGTGAGCTTGAATATTGTGATGGAGGTCGTGGCATGGTCTGTCCCTAATGTCCCTGTCGCACCGGCCGTAGTCGTTGCGGTGCCGTCATTGGTCGTCACGGCGATCGAACTATGACCGGTGTTGAGGCTGCTCGGATGGTCTCCGAGTGGATATGCCTGCCGAGTGCCTGCTTGTGGAACTCAAGGTGACAGCGTCGGACCTCGACTTGCTTGATGACGTCGAGTCCTGTTGTCTTCCTAGTTGTGTTGAACTGCTACTACCACTACCATGGCTTTGATCTTTGCAATCGTTGGCATTGCCGCGTGGTCAGGTTCGAGCTGCAGAGTGCCGACTAGAGTTGTTGTGGCCACGATGTTCTGCTGGGGAGTTACAAACACATCATGGTCACCCATCCTAGTTTGGAGGATGTCTCTTTGTGATTGCTGCTTGGCCTCACGCAATTGACAGTTGCGCGTGTCCCGTTCGGCTTGTCAGCATCTGTCTTCTTTCTCCTTTTGCTCACATAGTCGGTGAGCCTCTTCCTCCTGCTGGCCGCACAGTCGACGAGCTTCTTACTTGAGGTTAGGTTTCCTTTTGACACCATGAAGACTTTGCGGGGAGGTGAAAAGCTCCCAGTACTATCCCTTGACTGAGTATCAAACTCGAAAAACTAGAACGGAGTGATGATGACCCCGACCTCCCTAGATCCAGACCTGACTGGCTCATGGCCATATCCGAGTCGGACTCTAGGAGATAGGGATGCCTCGATGTTGTGAGATTGAGGATGTCGCCTTAGGATGTTGTGGAAGACGACTGCGGCGTTGGTGAGGTCGAGCGAGGAGTTGACGATCTCATCTCCCCTAGATTAGATCCCAATTGGTACTAAGTCGTGTCCAAGTCAAACAGTAGGAAAGAGAGTTGCCTCTGGCCCCATAGATCGAAGTTGTTGCCGAAGCATGTTGTTGAAAATTGCCGCAGCATTGTTGAGGCCAACCTATGCGTGGTTGTTAATGTTTTATATCGGCAATAATAATATGGGGCAACTCATGAGACCTAAACTTGATGGATTGCAAAGGAACACGAAACAATTTATCCTAGTTCAGGCCCTCGATGTGAGGTAATACCCTACTTCCAGCTATGGTGTATTGCTTTTGAGGTTTCTCTCGTGAGATTGTTATAGGGTAGGAGCTCCCTACCCCTCCTTATATACTAGAGGGATGAGGGTTATAGGGTAGGAAATCCAGTCGGATGTGACCAAGGGCTTTCCTTATTAGTATATAGAGTATCCGGCTAGGACTATATCCCTTTCCTTGTCATGTAAGGTAATATGAAGCCGAGTCCTACTCTATCTCCAATCATAAGGGCCGGCCCACCCTCTGTCCGAGTGGCCGTAATTACCTTCCTTGAGGTACCCGGGGCCCGTGGCCTCCACAGTAGCCCCTGAGACATTCATAGTTGAGTCACAGCTGATGTCAAGTGCTCATCCTCCACGGTGAAGAGATTCCCGAGTGCTTTGCTCCCGAGTACTCATTATCCGAGTGCTTTTGCTCCCGAGTCCTGCTTCATGTCAGCTGGCAACGAGGCTATGAAGGCTTCATGAAAATAGATGAATAGTGTGCGCCGAATAGGTGCACCTATTAGGTGTAACCCTTGACTTTGTGCTTAATTGGGAAACAATTAAACATAAAGTCAAAGATATTTAACCTTTAAATCTTTCTCGAGTGATATGTTTATCAGAAATTGGACTCTTCAGCTATATATTAGCTGGAAATTTCGCTCAAGAAAATTTGGCTAAGCATGTAAGCCAAGTATCACTATGGAGTAAATCCAATGTGTGATGAGGTGTACTTGAGAGATACCTGTATCCCCAATTTTAATGTAGACTAGCTATTGATCCTTATAAGGATATATCCTCAATGCCTAAAAATAATCAAGATACCCGAATGTATACACCTAGCTGTAGGCTTAGCTTGAAGCGTATCTGATTATTTAATCGGTTCTTGTAAAATAGAACCTTCATCGTGATTTTAACGCGACCAGCAGGAGACCCAATAGGGCATGCTATTTAAGAACTCATATCTTCGGCCTACTACCAAATAAGCCGGCCCAAACTGACATACCCAGCGTAGCCCACAAAATTGGCATCCCTCACATGTCTAAACAATATCATTGGTGTCAGTAACCGCAGTCGGCTAAATGAATCCTTGTCTGCAAGCCTTTTTGACTTACGTTCTGGATGCAGCATGGTTGCCACAGATGCCCAAGTGGATAGATTGTAGGATCTAATTGCTCCCCTCAGGTGTGACGCAGTGCATAAGAACTCCGGATGCGTGTTGATAATATAGGTCTTCTCCAACTATGATAAAGCTTTTGCTCCGTCGCTTGACTTACTCAGCTTCGTTGCGATCTTTAGGAAGTTCGTCTTTCAATAAGAATCGAATGATTGGGGTCTTCCAGTCTTAAAAAATAATGAGCACATCTGTAGGATCCGGGTTTGGTGCTACCTCCGACTGAAAGCTCCAATAGTGGCTTGTTTCCCTGTTTTGGCCAAATAGGTACCCGAACGCTACGCTAGCGCAGGATTCGGCTGGCGACCCTCTTGGGGCATACCCATCCTAGCAAAATTATAGCCGAATAAGCTACCCGAACCTCGCATTAGCATAGGATTCGGCTGGTGACCCTCATGGGGCGTACCCTACCCAACAGAGTCATGGCCAAATAAGGTACCCGAACCTTGCATTAGTATACGATTCGGCTGGCGACCATCATGGGGCGTACCCTACCTATGTTGACACCGAAAATCACCTGCAGCGTCAAGAACGAGCCGATGATCTAGTTCGGCGCCTAAAGACACGCGAAGGCCTGGGAGATTTGCTTAACTCCAGTGCAGGTCCTAAATCTTGAGGTTCGTAGGCGTGCCAGTCAATTTGACCCTGCAACTGACAAGGAGATAGAAAATATTAGACCAGTGAGCCAATCGGATGGAAGCCGATTTGGACTCGTTTCATCGGCCGATGGCCGATATGAACTAAGGCACTTATACGTCGGCTGGATGCCGATGATGGCATGAATAAGCAAAGTAAATAAATTGATTTCCTCCAGCCGATTGCAATAACAATGCAGATAACCAAAATAACAATTAAACAATACAATCAGCTGTATTTAATGAACAGATAACTTATCAGCTAAGCACTCTGATAAAACATTGCATAAAAACCTATCGACTTAACAAGGATAAATTTATTACCACCAGTCTAGTAGATCAGACCTAACCGTTGCAGCACAAACCGGTGATGATAACAGAACCTCGATGAGTCGATAGATCTAATGCAATCGTGATGTACTATATGATAAATTATCGGCTATGCATCCCGATAAGACACTTGCATAAAACCTATCAACCTAGTAGGAACAATTTATCGCTAGCAGTTTAGTAGGTCGGACCCAACCGATGCAGCACAAACTGATGATAAATTGCACCCAGGAAGCTGATACGAACTATGCACGCGTGATGTGATATACCTAATCGGCCTAAGAGATCAAACCTAACTGATGCAGCCGTAGACAGAGCAGATATATCGTGGTAAGCCGATAACCGTAGACTTGTTAGAATATCGGACCGAACCGAGGAAGTCCTAACCAAGCCGATACGGTAGCCGGTGTGACGAGACTTACCCTCTCGTAGGAGGTCGAACTTAACCAATGTAGCCCGGCTCGAGAAGCAAGAACCCGTCGAAAAGGGTGGCGATGCACCGAAATTGTATTGATCTATGAGATTGAGATGTTTACAAGGTACCCGGGCATACGTATTTATACCCCGAGTTGATACAATCCTGATCGGATACGAAGCAGGAATTTCCTAATTGCAGATAAAATACTAACAAAACCCGATCGGATACGAGATCAGGTTTCCTAAAAGAGAAAAAACTATTACTACCTAATTAATAGATAAGGCATTAGACTGCCACGATGTGGTCTTCACGATTCCTTTCCAAACTCGGCTTCCTCCAGATTAATCCTCGCTAACTGTCTGTGACTTCCCCCTTAACAGAATCTGAGATAGAACCATACCAAATTTTGGCGTTAACAACCTAGCAAAGTGATACCCGAGCCCCGACTGGTGCCGAAGGACGGTTATTGGCTCACATGGAGCGTGCCAAGGTAAAGGTGACATCTGTGTCCCGATTAGTGCGAATACTCGATCAGTAGCCCTCATGGAGCATTCCGAGTGATTCTTGAAGTGATGCACTCCAAGTGTATCTTGGCAGACTAGTCCAGCCCCTGAGCGTAGGAGATCGGCTCGTAGCCATGAGTTCCTGTTACGCATATCTGGAACTGGGCCCTGCATTATAAACATATCGAATGAGTAGTATCTGATGAAGAAAACAATTATCCGAAGAAAATTTATGTATTTTACAATGTATGTAAATATGTGTTCCTCCTCTTATTGATATTAATTTCCCTGAGTAGTTGACCCCTTACATTTAAACACTCTACCCAACTAGTCATAGCCCCCGAGCGTCGGGAGTCGGCTCATGGCTCTTTCCCAGACACGCGTTTTGGGTGACTTGACTTCGCCTTTCATGGAGCAAAGCTTCACGGATCAAAATTTATGCTACTCAAGTACTTTTGCAATCATTAGGAGCAAAAACAGAAAGATGCGTAGCATGTGCACCTATTAGGTGTAAGCGGCTGCGGCATTGGCAAGGCCGAGTGAGGAATTGACGATCTCATCCCCCCTAGATCCGATCCCGACTGGCGCTAAGCCGTATCCGAGTCAAACCATAGGGAAGTGAGTTGCCTCCAACCCCGTTTAGATGAGAATGTCATATAAAGGAGGAAATACGTATCAGAAAATGATTTAGCTATTCAATATTGCACGAGTTGGAAGTGGGGATGCCATCCTTTGCATTTAAGCTTTTGAGCCCCCGAGGATGTCACTTGGCGTTCTAATAATCTTCGGTTCTAGGAGGTCGAGGACGGTTGTGATCGACTACCGTAATGAAGTCCCCAGATTTTCACTTGCAGTTCCTAGGCTTGGATAGGGCCGTGTCATCCGTCTCCTGTCGCTCCTTCTGTCGGGGCTTGTCGTCAAGTGCCTCTGCCACTGCATCGGCTGAATCAACATATTTATTGGCCATCTCAAAGAGAGCTTTCACGGAGTTGGGTGGCTTCTGAGTGAACTTGGCGATGAACGGCGCGTCTCTGACTCCCTTGCGGAAGGCGGCGTTGACGACCTCGTCCTTGATTTTAGGTATTGAGTTTCTTTTCTCGGAAAAATGCTTGATGAAATCGCGAAGGGACTCATTCTTCCTTTGGTGGCACTGATATAGATCGTACTCGGAAGATGGCCTCTCGTACGTTCCCTAGAAGTTCATGACAAAACGTTCATGAAGTTCCCCCCGGAGCCAATTGACCGCTTAGGAAGCCCTGTCAGCCATGTCCTTGCCGAGTTAGCCAACGCGACTGGCAGGTAGTTAGCCATGACCTTGTGATCGCCTCTGGCCGTACGGATTGCCAAGGTGTAAACTGTGAGCTAGGACTCCAGGTTGGTCTTCCCATCGTACTTCTCTATTCCAGTCAGCTTGAAGCCAAATGGCTAGTCGACTTGTTGTAGTTTGTGGGTGAACGCCGGTACTCCTTCATCTGGGTGAGGGCTCCGAATCTGACTACGGCGATGAAATCGCTCGTGGTGGAGGCCAAAGCGCTCACGCTCATCTTTTAGTCAGCGACGCTCATCCTCGTGTTCTCTGTGTCGAGCGTTAATATCGTGGCGGAGATCCCGCTGTAGTCGTCCTTGGGCATCCTGGTTATCGCGGCGGTTGCCATGATGATGCCATAGTTGATCGTTACTCGGACTGCTGAGTGACGTATGTCGTGACTCAGAGTGATGTTGACTAGGGTCATCAGCTCGGCGCCATGCTGAAGCAGATGAAACTACCGTGTCTAAAGCCCTCTTGTTTGACAGTATGAAAGTGTCTTCAGATTGTTGTCGCTGCTGACATGCTGCAGCAGAGATCATTGCCTTGATCCTTGCGATCGTCGGGGTGGCCTGGTGGTCGGGCCCGAACTGCAAGGTGTCCAACAATGTGGCAGTGGCCACGACATTTTGTTGTGGGGTCACGAAGATGTCGTGGTCGCCTACTTGGGTTTGGAAGATTTCTTGTTGAGCAGCCCGCCCGGCCTTGCATAGGTTGTCATTACGAGTGTCGTGCTCGGCTTGCAAGCGTCGTGCATATTCCTCATGTTGCTCACGCAGTCGGCGAGCCTCCTCCTCTTGCTGATCACGTAGTCGGTGTGCATCTTGTGTTAGAGTTGATCCCTTTGACGCTATGATGACCTCGCATGGTGGAGAAAAGCTTCCCGAGCTGCTGTCTGACTAGGAGTCGGATTCGGAGTAGTTTAGCGGTGTGATGATGACCCCAACCTCCCTGGACCTGATCTCGAGTGGCTCTGGGCCGTATCCGAGTCGAATTCTAGAGGATTGAGTCTGCCGCATTAGATTGGAATTAAAGATTTTGCGGCGTTGTCAAGTCCTAGTGGGAAATTGACGATCTTGTCTCCCCTGGACCCGATCTCGATCGGCTCGGGGCCAAATCTGAGTCAAATATCAGGAAAGAAAGTTGTCCCTGAACACGTAGATCTTGAGTGTTGCCGAAGCAGGATGTTGAAAACTGCTACGAAGTTGAGTAGGCCAACCGGCGCTGAGTTGGATTGGTCCCTGGCCGATCGGGTTGAAACCGAGTCGGACAAGATGAGGTCGCCGAGTTTGTCGGCAACGAAGTCGAGGCTCCCAAAGCTGATTGTTTGCTTGGGAAAGAACTTGACGCCGTCGACTCCGGTGATTGAATCCATCAGGCTTGATGAAGATGATCTCGACGAAGCCCCTACCTGGCACGCCAACTGTTGATGATTTATATCGGCAGTAATAACATGGGGCTACTTGTGAGACCTAAACTTGATGGATTGCAAAGGAACACAAAACAATTTATCCTGGTTCAGGCCCTCGATGTGAGGTAATACCCTACTTCCAGCTGTGGTGTATTGCCTTTGAGGTTTCTCTTGTGAGATTGTACTATGCCCTAGGGGGCTCACTACCCCTCCTTTTATACTGGAGGGATGAGGGTTACATGATAGGAAACCCAGTCGGATGCGACCAAGGGTTTTCCTTATCAGTACATAGAGTATCCGGCTAGGACTATATCCCTTTCCTTGTCATACAAGGTAATATGAAGCCGAGTCCTACTCTATCTCCAATCATAAGGGCTGGCCCACCCCTTGTCCGAGTGTCTGTAATTGCCTTCCTTGAGGTACCTGGGGCCCATGGCCTCCACAGTGGTTGACCAGATCTCCTCCGATCGGTTCATCTCCGACTCGTAAAGAGAGAAATTGCGAAGGTTTCGGCGAGAAAGTCGAGGCTCCCGAAGCAAAAGTCTTGTCCCGGAGCAAAGATGATGGCTGGCGACTTCGGAGATTGGACCCATGGAACTTGTCGAGATGATTTCGGTGCTTGCCCCTACTTGGCGTGCTAACTGTTGATGTTTTGTATCATAAATAAGAAACACAGGGCTATGCGTCTGACCTAAAACTGGATGGATTCGAAAGACAAGAAGATTTATACAGGTTCAGACCCTTGGCTAAAGGTAATACCCTACTCCTATTATGGTGGAATGCTTTTGCTGTGTATGAATTGTTCCCCTGAGGGGGATCCCTGTGCCCCTTATATATGACGAGGGGCAAGGGATACAAGATAGGAAAACTGGTCGGATACGACCTAGGGTCTCCTTATCTGTACATAGAGTACTTGGCTAGGACTTTATCCCTTTCCTTGTCATGCAAGGTAACATGAAGCCGAATTCTACTCTATTTCTAATTACATAGGTCGGCCCACCTCCTATTTGGGTGGCCGTATTTGCCACCTATAAGGGTACCCGGGACCCATGTCCTCCACACTCTTCGTGAGGGTGACGCCGTCCACTTGCTGCTAGAGATGGTCCTCGCATACTAGCAATCCATAGGTGCTACAGATGGTTCGGCACACCGCCTCGGCTACTGTTCGACTACGATGTAGTCTTTTCGGGACTAGGCAGTATATGGCTAGCGCAATGGTGTTGATATTGCAACCCTAGAGCCAGTGGTCCTCCCACAATAAGAAATATTTACCATCGCCGAGTTGGAAGATTGTGGATTCCGCCACAAGATGTTTCACCTAAGGTAGTTCAGGCATTGGCAAGCCACGCCATGGTTTGTTTGGGGATGTGTGTTGTCGATGTTTTATACTGGCAATAATAACACGGGGCTACTTGGCGCTGGGAAATCCGATGGATTGCAAAGGAACACAGGAGAGTTTTATACTGGTTCAGGCCCTCGATGAGAGGTAATACCCTACGTCCAGTTGTGGTGGTATTCCTTTGAGGTGTTTGTTGATCAATGATGTCATGCCCTCAGGGGGCGCCCTGCCTCTCCTTATATACTAGGGGGCAGGGGTACAGGATAGGAATCCACAGCCAAGGGATTTCTTTCTTAGAGATAGAAACTTATCCGACTGAGACTATGTTTTCCTTATCGTACAAGGCAAAGTCTGCCGGGTGCTATCTTATCTCTAATTACAAGACTCGGCCCATCCTCTATCCGAATGGCCCATATGCTTGTGGTGAGGTACCCGGGGCCCATGGCCTCCACAGTAGCTCCTGTGACCTTCATTGTTGAGTCACAGCTGATGCCGAGTGCTCATCCTCCATGGTGAAGATTGCCCGAGTGCATTGCTCCCGAGTACTCTTTGTCCAAGTGCGTCTTCTTCGCAAGTCCTGCTTCATGTCAGCTGGCATCGAGGCTATGAAGGGCTTCATGTTGATTTATGAATAGTGTGCGCCGAATAGGCGCACCTATTAGGTGTAGCCCCCGACTTTGTGCTTAATTGTGAAAACAATTAAACATAAAGTCAAAGATCTTTAACCTTGTAGTCTTTCCCGAGTAGTATACTACTGGTATATGAGACTCTTCGGTATCATGTCAACCGAAAAATAATTTATAGTCTTGCCGAGTAGGATACTACTCGTATATAGGACTCTTCAGCTTCATGTCAGCTGGAAAAAAGGGGTTTTATAGTCTTTCCTGAGTGGCGTCCCACCCAGAAGTTAGACTCCTCCGCATCATGTCAGCATGAATGTGTTTTTATAGTCTCTCCCGAGTAGTGCACTACTCGAAAGTTAGACTCTTCAGCATCATGTCGGCTAGAATAAGGTTGCTCATGGCAACTGGTGGCCACGCATGTAGGCTGAGTACCACTTTATGAAAATAAATCCATTGCGTGGTTAGGTGTACTCGAGAAAGATACCTGCATCCCCAATTTTAATGAAGACCAGCTTGTGACCCTTGTAAGGATATGTCGATGCTTTGCGCCGGCAATATACTATGGGGGTACTCGGCGAACTGGAATTTCGGTGGATTTGCAGAGGAACACGAGGGAATTATACTGGTTCAGGCCCTCAAGGTGAGGTAATACCCTACGTCCAGTTGAGGTGTTATTCCTCTGAGATGGATTTGTGATCGATGATCTCCGGTTGCCCTCATAGGGCGCCCTGCCTCCCTTTTATATACTAGGGACAGGGGTACATGGTAAGGATCCCAGTCGGATACGACCAAGGATCCTTATTAGAGATAGAATCTTATCCGACTAAAGCTATGTTTCCTTATTGTACAAGGTACAGCCTGCCGGGTGCTATCTTATCTCTAATTACATGATCTGGCCCATCCTCTATCCGAGTGGCCCATGTGCTTGTAGTGAGGTACCCGGGGCCCATGGCTCCCACAGTAGCCCCTGAGACCTTCATAGTTGAGTCACAGCTGATGCCGAGTGCTCATCCTCCACGGTGAAGGTTACCCGAGTGCGATGCTCCCGTGTACTCTTTGTCCGAGTAAGTCTTCCCGAGTCCTGCTTCATGTCAGCTGGCAGCGAGGCTATGAAGGGCTTCATGTAAATATATGAATAGTGTGCGCCGAATAGGCGCACCTATTAGGTGTAGCCCCCGACTTTGTGCTTAATTGTGAAGACAATTAAACATAAAGTCAAAGATCTTTAACCTGGAAGTCTTTCCCGAGTAGATTACTACTAGTATATGAGACTCTTCGGTATCATGTCAACCGGAATATAATTCAGTCTTGCCGAGTAGGAGGCTACTCGTATATAGGACTCTTCGACTTCATGTCAGTCGGAATGTGTGTTTATAGTCTTGCCGAGTAGATACTACTCGTATATGGGACTCTTCAGCGTCATGTCAGCTGGAAAGGAAGTGTTTATAGTCTTTCCCGAGTGGCGTCCCACCCAGAAGTTAGACTCATCCGCATCATGTCAGCGGGAATGATAAATTTTATAGTCTCTCCCGAGTAGTGCACTACTCGAGAGTTAGACTCTTCAGCGTCATGTCGGCTGGAATAATGTCGCTCATGGCAACTGATAGCCGCGCATGTCGGCCGAGTACCACTTTATGAAAAATAAATCCATCACGTGGTTAGTGTACTCGAGAGAGATACCTGCATCCCCAATTTTAATGAAGACCAGCTTGTGATCCTTGTAAGGATATATCCTCGAGACCTGGTGGATAAGACAGATACCCAAACATATTGTTTAGCAGTAAGCTCTCATGAAGCATATCTGTTTACCTCATCGATTCCTATGAGTAGACCAGCGCTATTATTTCAACTCAGCCTGCGGGCGGCCCACATGGAGCATGCTACTGTAGGAACTCATATCTTGTCAGCCCAATACCAACTGTGTGGGCCCGGGTCCATCTAGTCAGTTCAGGCTATAAAAGGATGGGGTGAGAGAGAAGAAGATTCCATCGTCTTCCCCAAAGCAACCAATCTCTTCATCTTCCACCTTCGCGCCTAGCTTTCGCCTCCCGCCCGCTAGGGTTAGCAGCAGCCGTTCCCCACCCGGACTCGGGCGATTTCAAATCCTCTTCGTCTATTCCAAGCCCCCGATTTGCTTTCCCCCAAATCTCAACGCCTCCAGTTCATGCGAAGGTGACGAATCCTGCGGGTGCGCCAGGAGTTCGTTGGCCGATCTCGGATTGCGGCTCGGTGAAGCTGAGACGGCTGGAGAGCGAGCTGAAGTTGCCCAGCCAAGAAGTGATCCGTTGGCGGTCGGCGAGGGATGAGTCGAGCCCCAACCCCCGGCCTGATGAAACGGTAGTTTTCGCCTCTTTCTTTGATCGGGGCTTGTGTCTTCCATCGTCTGATTTCTTCCGCCGCATCCTTGATTTCTACGGGTTGGAGTTGGTGCATTTAAATCCCAACTTCGATCCTTCAGATCTCCATATTCGTTACCCTTTGCGAGTGCTTTCTGGTGTTGAGGCCCCATTTCATCCTCTTCCGACACTTGTTCCATGTCAAGCCCCAGCCTTCCAAGAGTAATATCAGTGTGATTGGGGGGGCTGGTCTTCAACTAAGGAGTGACGGGAAGAAACATATATCGATTTGCCTTGAAATCTTCTCTGAAGGGCTGGCACAAGGAGCGGTTTTTACTGCGCCAATCTAGTTCCTTCCTTGCCCCCGTTTACTGGTATGCCGCCGGTGGTGTTGCCAAGCTGGTCTTCGGAGCCAACCTTTGAAGAACTGGGCCAGGCACACATATTGCTAACGAAGATAGATGACCTCAAGAGGGCCGGCTTGACAGGGCCCTGGGTGGCTCGTCGTTTCCTGACGAGGCGCGTCCAGCCGCTGAAGCTGAGAAGTGCCTTCGGCTGGGCCTTCAGAGGTAAGCACGATCCCGACCGGTGAGCAGCGAAACAGCGGACAAGGGGGCAGTAACCGATACCTTGTTCGGCTACTTCTCAGAAGGGTCGTTGCCACCGAAGATGATAACCGCCGAGTTGCTGCCTATAGCTTCATCTGGCCGCGGACCAAGGTAACCTTGTACTTTCTTCTGTGGTGAACGCCTGTGGAACGATGATTGTTCACCTTGCGTGATGGTATCTTGTCGACTTGCTTGTAGTGGCATGAGGAATTTGATGAAGATTCTCGCCCATTGTCTGCGGTTGCGTCGAGAAGAGGCCAAGGTCCCTCTGATGCCCAACCCGACTCCAAAGAGAGCGGGGAAAAAGCCAATTTTATATCGGGGCGAGGGGGCCATGACAGCGCGTGCCGTGAGCGGTAGCTTGAAAAAAAAAAGATAAAAGGAACACCGCCCACAACGCCTACGCGGTGTCGAGTCCCAGGCTGAGAGCAGCTGGCCTCGGGCTCGAAGTTGTTCATGCCCAGCAACAGCGCCGCCAAGGGGCCACCAGGAGCGGAGGCCGATTGGGGGCGAAGGAACCCGAACCAACCGTACCAGAGTCAAGGGCGACTCAGGCCGATATGCCTCTGCCGTCGCGACACCGTCCGGGGCGAGCGCCAATGCCAGCGCTTCGCCGGGGACGGGTCGCTAGCAGGAAGCTGAAGTTTTCCAAGGTGCGCTACTCCGAGCATTCTGTAGTCGTCGTATGTTGAAATACAGTCTTAATGTCTTGCTTCGTTGTGCAGGAAGCGGGCCCGATATCGACCTCAAAAAGGTCGGTCCCATCTGCCCCGCTTGATGGATCCACAGCGAGTCAGCAGCAGCGAGCACACCTGCTGTGCCGGCGGCCGGCCCGGTTGCTGAAACCGAGGTGGCTCCGACTACAGGGCCGCTACCGCCAGTCGACCGAGAGGTGGCTGTTGAAGCTGCAGGCCCCGGCCCCCGAGGGCACCATACGTTGCGTAAGCAGGGGACGGATCCCCGATCCCGGTCCCCAATGTTGTAGGGAAGGCGATGCCGAGGCCGGGACCCCGTCGCCTTCATGGTTGTCGTCACCGCCATCGTCGCCGTTGCCGCCGCCACCAGAGATCCCACATTTGCCTCGGATCGAAGCTCCCCCACGCGTGATGCCCGGACCTTTCGTGGACCACTCGCGACGGCACTATGAAGAGGCTTCCGACTTGATGAAATCATCGCAAGGAGAGAGCGCGAGAGCCGATTGTGCCGCCATCAATGGGTCCCAACGGGGTCGCGGTTGTATGATTCTCGTAGTGAAGCTCCAGCAATCTTCTTGTCTTGATGTTTGACTCTGTCGTCGGTTGTTCCTTGTCCTGAGTAGAAACTCGTCGACCGCAATGAGGCGATGACAGAGATCCTAGTCGAGATGGCTCCCATCTCGCAGCATTACAACAAGCTCGGGCATTGAAGGCCGAGATGGAGGCGCGTCACACGAGCAGGGAGGCCTGGGTGAAGAGCGGCGCTGATCAACTCAGGGCTGAGACATGGGCCTTACGCCGACGAAGGTCAGAGGTAAAATCCTCGAGCTATCTCCCCGACTGGACCGTTCGGTGTAATCATCCAGTGACGTCGATCCGACTGCTTAGTGGTGGTGTCTGACTGCGCGATTGAGCTCTTGGCTAATCTGTGGTGCAGACCGAAGCGGAGAGTGGAGTCGCAGCTGAAGGAGGCCGAAGAAGCCAAGGGCCGAGCTTGAAAGAGTCAAGGCACCTGACTAAAAGCCAATACGAGCTTGAACCGGGAGAGAGAAGTCAGTTGGATAAGAAGCCGTCGTCGAGCTCGGGTAAGGAGAAGGCCCGAACTGGAGAAGGACCGTTGGCCGGGTGGAGGCCGACTACGAAGTAAGTCTCAACCCGACTGTATCTCAGCCAATACATTACTCACCCTGCGTGAGCCGATCCTGACAAGCCATCTTGCGGCGATCTGGGCAGGCATGAAGCAACGTCCGGCCCGATACCGGCTAACACGGAGAGATAAGATCAATCCGGGAGTCACGGGAGGCCCTTGTCGGGTCCGTGAGGGGCTCCTTGACCTGGTGGATCCCCGCCCAGTGGGACAGCGTAGCAGAATCCTCAAATAATGGCGTCTCGAGATGCGCCGAGTGCCCTGGAAAAGGTACTCAGAACGAGCGGGTTTGCCGCCGGGGTGGCCCAACCCTAGCAATACCAAGTCCATCTTACCGAGGGCGGACATTGAGCCATCGGGGAGGGATTTTCCGAGGAGACGACGCCCGACGGAAGCGCTTGGAGCGGGATCTCACAGCGAAGCCGACTGCTGAAGCGATTACCCGGAGACCTGGGTCTGTAAAAGGCAAATATTTTGTAGTCGGTGTATACATAGCTTTCTATACGATTGTGTGAATATATGTTGTCGTGCGCCAACTTTATTATTCGGTTGTCATTATGCTTCACCCGGCCATGTAGCATTCACCGAGTTAGTCGATAGAACTTGATAAAAATCGTCAGGGAAGATGCTATACTCGGGCCAACGCATCGTCGTGCAAGGCTTCATACGAGGTGAGATAAAGCTTGTATGTTTATTACAAACACTATATTACAGTTGCAGCCCCCGACTCACTACTCGATTGGAAACAAGCGGGCGTAGTTGAGTCGGAAAAAACGTACACATGGAAAAAAGTAAAACTCAGTATAGAAAGGACGTAGCTTTCTATATTCCATGAGTTGGTGATGAGGACGCGTCTTGGTCTTCAGGTCGGTAGGCGCCTGCCGCGTGACCTCGGCTATAGATGAACGGCCCTGCCAGATGGGATAAGTTTATTGCCTGTCCTTTGGTGGTTTGTATCTTCCTAGAACGAGATCCCGAACCAAGAAGGCGCGGCCACGGACATGCGATTGTGGTGCGACGCACGGCCTGAAAGATATCTTGCCGACTGGATGTTGCGCGTCTCTTGCTTCTTCCAGCTGATCTTAATTCGAATCAGTCGGGTGCTGTTGGATCGTCTTCGGAGTAAGGCCGGACTCGCGGAGAGCCGAACTGTATCTAGTCGGCGGGTAGCCATGGCCTCAGTCCGTTATGACCAGGAAGAAAGGGGAATTGCCCTGTTGCCCGACTAACCGTGTGGTTCTGAGAACCAGAGAACGGATGGTAGTTCTTTCCACCGAACCCGCATATGGTTGTTGTCGGTCTGTATATCCTGGCCTTGATCCTTGTAAGATCATTGCCGTTGGGCTCGCTCAACCTGCCCGTTGCTCCGCGGCGGCCCGCCTACGCTTTGTGTGCGACAGAGCATACAGATCTTGATGGCCGACGTCGTCGCAAAATCTTGGAATAGGCCTGCCGCGAACTGAAGTGCCGTGTCGGTTATTGATGCGTAGGGGACCCCAAACGGTTAAAATACTCAAGATGAAGTCCTTTGCTCGTGCCGCCTTTGATTGTTGCGACAGGTTTAGCCTCAATCCACTTGTGTGAATTATCCACTGCGACGAATAAATGTGTGACCCTCCTGGCGCTTCTTGAATGGCCCGACCATGTCGAGCCCCCATACCGCGAAATGGCCAAGAGATGGGGGATAGTTGAGTTCCGGCGGGAAGATTTGTTGTCTTGCAGAACTGGCCCTCGCACTTGCCGAACGATGTCTTGGCGTCTGTGACTGCGGTGGGCCAGAAGAATCCCGCCCGGTAAGCTGCCGACTAACTCCTGGACGCAGCGTGGTTGCCCAACATATGCCCGAGTGGATTGAATGCAGGATCTGCTGCCTTCCTCGGTGGTTGACACAGCGCTATGAGGACACCGATGACGCTCTTCGGTACAGGTCTTCTCCACTCGCAGGAAGCTTTGCTTCGACGCCTTGTGCTCGGCTTGGATTGCGATCGTCTGGGGTTCATCGTCCAGGAGGAATTTGAGAACAGGACCCCTCACAACACCAGTCTGACATAATGTGCAGCACTTCGTCGGTTGGTCGGGGTAGGCTCGCCTCCCGACTGCTCTTGTGCGTTTCTTCTTGACTGACTGGCTCCATAAGCTTGCTCGCAAAGTTCCGTCGGACCGCTTCTCGCTTGGATTCCCATGTTTGCCAGTTACGTCGGCCCGTGCGTTGTCATTGACGCAGGAGTGTGTGTTTCCAGCCCTCGAACTTTTTTCCCAGCTTTGCGGACCTCCTGACAGTATGCCGCCATTGTGTCGTCGAGACATGTCCATCTTTCATGACTGTGTTACCACGGTTGGGAGTCATCTCTCTCGTTTTTTGTGTGTG
>RYFJ01001817.1:0-123184 GCA_003991445.1 Oryza meyeriana var. granulata
CGTAGATGAGAAAACGAACTGACAAGGCACATAATTTAAATTCTCAATACCAATGAGGGAAACTGGAGGAAGTAAAATGATTTAGTCGATGTTAGTCAGCAAGGTTGCTCATAAATTGTTAGGGTCAGCAACCCCTCTTTAGCCAAACAATTAGTCGGACTGTCTGTCGAGGGATGGAAACTTCAACCGCGAGAGTCTGAAGACTCCTTGAGGTTCGGCTCAGGGAGAGTTGGTTCGATAGGAACGGTTTGCGGGCATTGGATCGATGGAACGCAGGGGAGACAGAAGGAGGTAGACAGGTTCGGCCCGCGCGGATGCGTAATACCTTTACTACCTGTATGTAGCTAGAGCCTCCATAGGCTTCCGAGAACTAGCTAGAGAGAAAAAGACCGAACAGAGCGATGCCGCCCCTTCGAACCTTCTGCTAGAGCCTTTTTTTAGAGAGCTTCTGAGAGTCCTTCCGAGAGCCTGTCAGACCTCGAGAGTCTGCGTCTTGGGCAAACAAAAAGATACGGGGTCCACCTGATTTGACAGGAGAGAAAATGGAGTCCACCTGATTTGACGGAGAGAAATGGGCGACCATCGGATGATCGCTGAGATGAGATGGGATTCCCCAGCCGACGGCTTCGTGAATCGAGGGCCGTAACGGGGGATTTGTAGCGGGTGCTCCACGGGGGCTCCGAAGCTATAACCGCGCTGGCAGTGGCTGGCTTCTCCCACTGCCAAATCTGAGCCGTCACCGCCTGTTATTATTTGCGCTCAGAGCCCGAGGCCCTTGTTCGCGCACACTTCACCGTCACTTTTCTTCTTCCTCCATCCTCCCGTTGCTGCATCTGCGATGCTCGCGCCGGCTGTGGAGCGAAGTCGCTGTACGGCGGTGCGATCCCGCGTCACGCGTGAACGTATGACGCCGGAGCGGAGCGGGTGATGAGAGAGTGGATGCCGGCCGGCAACAGTGGAGGGCGGCGATCAAGGTGCGCCCCCCGGCGAGTCGAAGCCGGCGCCGGAGGAGCCCAACGAAGTGGTGTACTTTGTTGACTATGCCGTCGGCGGGTTAGTTCCGCCGTTCTCCGGCCGATTTTTTCCTCCAGTGCTGGAGTGTACACGTGCAGATGCTGCACCTAACCCCCAACGCCGTGATGGTGTTGGGGATTTTCGCAACATTTGTGCGAGATGTTCGTGGGCGTAATGCCGTCGGTGGACCTGTTCGCCGCTACTTTCACCATGAGGAGCGCGCACGAAGAACAAAGCCACCGAGCGTGCCGGAACGGGTAGGCTGTGTGTACTTCCACGGCCGTCCCGGTGTCGAGCTTATCCAATAGCGCTGAGGAACAAGTGGGACTTGTGGTGCCCAGAATGTGGGTCTACATTGACATCGACGCCAACGACCGGCTTTGTGTTCCCGGACCGCGCCGGCCCAGAAGGTGAAGAGCTGGACAGAGTCGGGCGCCGGAAGACGCACGGCTAGCGCCCGTGATAACGCGCTTCGCCGGCCGTGGTGACGGCGTGGGCTAAATGGTATATGGTCGTCGGCCGACTTCCTCAGCCGACGACTGGCGCCGCTCAACAGGAGGTCCGCGGGCCTGTTGGCTATATACCGGGACCCAGCCCAGGACATCACCAGCCAGACCACCCCGACGACCTGAATGAGGAGGCAGTAGGGGCCTGTTGATGGGGTGGCGTTGGAAGGAGGGGGTGCGGCGGACCGCGCGCTCCCGGAGTGGCGTCACGCCGCTCTGCGCTGATCGCGGGCGGACGAAGATCCAGAAGGATCTCCCGCGATTTGACGCCGTGGGGATTGTCGTCTCACGGACCACCCTACGATCGTCGAGGCCTCGACGCCTCGGAGGGCGAGGATGTGCCAGCCGAGGAACCGGTATTGGTCGAAGGAGGGGAAGCGGCCGGGCGGGGCCCGATCCGGGATTGTCGGACGGCAAGAAGACCTTTCTACTCAAACTCTCGAAGACCTCGCCCTGGCGGCCGTCGCCCCGATCGCTATCTTCCGAGCCGCGCGGACCCGGGCGGACCGGGACCGGCTGCGGCGGGCACTGTATCCGCAGCGCTGGCGAGCGCCGCTTGGGTCCTGTCCTCGGAGCCAGCGGCCGACAACCGGGGGCCTCCCCGGGACCGGCCGGCGATGGTCCCTGACGCGGGAGGAAGCGAGACCCCGCTGGCACGGGGGTGATGTTGAGCGGCACCGGGAGCGCCAGAAGCCAAGCCGGCATCGCCGCCCTGGGCGCGTCGCCGGGGAAGACGGGAGCTCGTGGCGGCACCGCCGGCCTCTTTTAGAGGCCCAGGCATGGAGCTTCAAGGGGCGCAGGCGAGGTAGTGCTTCGATCCCATTCAGCTCTTCTCCCGGCTACATTTGTTCTTGCGTTTCTTGAGCTAGGTCTTCTTCGTCTGGTTTTTGGTTTTTATAGAAAGGATCAGGGGCCGACAATGGCGCCGCCGGACCCGGCCGCAGGCGGCACCGAGGGTGCGCGGATAGTGCCGCCACGTCCGCTACGCCCCCGCCTCCACCGAGCGTGGCAGTAAGCATGGAGGCAGCGGCGGCCACACGGAGCGGGCCGGTTGCGGAAGAAGAGGGAGATGCTAGGGCCCAGCGGTCTCCGCGCGATGGGGGAGCGGGCCTGGTGCTTTTTGCTGCCCAGGCGAATAGGAGCGGGGCGCGAACAAGCAACGCTTCACTCCGCGCTGGAGCAGATGGCGATTGCCGCTGGCCAAGTGGAGGGCGGCAGCCCGTCGGGAACGGCGGGAGTCCGCCCGGGTCCGGGCGGAACTCGAGAACGGGCGGGTGGCGATCGCGATGGCGATGCAGCAACTCACTGCCCTGTAAGTCGCCACCGAGATCTTCCTGGCGACTCGGTGGCTGGACATTGAGGCGGCGAAATGCGGGCGTGTACAATTGGAGGCCTGCGCCAAGTCTGTCGCCGATGAGGCTTCCCGCGCCCGTTCCGAGAGTGGAGGCGCGGGAGAAGGAACATATCCTCCCGGGAGAGCGGATCCGAGCCCAAGAGGCCGGGCTCGTGGCCCGGGAGCTTGAGATCACCACGCGCGAGGAAGCCGCGATGGTCCGCGAGGAAGCCGCCAACTTTTCCAGCGCCATCGCCCAGGACTGCATGCGCCATCTCTCGGGCGAGACAGAGAGGCTGGTGTCCTGGGAAAAGGATCTCGAGGAGCAGGAGGCCGACCACCAGCGCGAGGCGGTGCAAATGAAGCTGCTGGCTGCCGACGTCGACACCAAGGCCGAGGCTCTCGCGACCCGCGAGGCGGCGGTGGAGAACATGGAGGCCTCCCTCGCCCTACGCGAGGCGGCGGTAGAGGCCCCCTAGTCCGGGCTGGCGGAGATGGAGCGGGACACCGAGGCCTCCCGGAAGCGTGCGAACGACTTCGAGGCCTTAGCGCGCAGGGTCGCTCTCCGGGCTGTGTCAAGTGGCTCCCTGACACCGATGAGTGCTGGGGGCTTGACCGAGAAGCTGGCCAGGGCGGAAAGACGGCTGGCCTCGGTACAAAATAGCCTCGCCCTCTGGAAGGAAAACGAGCGCGAGGTCGCAGGCTGCCTGAGGCAGTACAGCCTTAGGATCCGAGGATGTTTCCGCCGCGTCGGCGTACGGGCTTCTCCGCGGAAAAGGGGGGGGCCCACCGGGATTGGCGACGAGGTGGTGGAGCTCGACGATCTGCTGCGCATTCTAGACTCACTCCCCCAGGCGGATTCAGGAGGTCCGCTGGTGAAGGAAGGGAGAGAGCTCGCCGCGCGGGTGGCGGAGTACATCCTCGGGTGCTACCGGGCGCGGGACGCGGAGTTCTTCCTGGCCCCGGTGCTTGAGGGGTTCCCCACCGAAGGAGAAGAGGAGGCGCGGAAGGCCGTGGCCGACACCGCGGCGACAGTGGCTGGGTTCTTCGACCGGGAGGAGCATGTCGAGGGGTCGGGGACCGACGAGTTCGAAGAAGATGAGTGATCTCCCCCCGGCGCGACGACGTCCCGGGGCCTCCGCACGTGCTCGCGCTTTTGACTTCACCTGTTATGTACAAAGAAAAACATTTGTATCTGTAGATGAGATGGGCTACTATGCGGCATGCTGCACGGCGCCCTCCGTGCGGCACTCCCCGGGTCGTCGGATCGGCGTGATCGATGGTCCCGGGCATTCCCGGCCCCGGGTCGCGCCCCCGGACCGGGGACGCACAAGCTCGGTCCCGGCCGGGGCGCGGGAATGCCCAGGGACCGTCGATCGCGCCGATCCGACGGCCCGGGGCGTGCCGCACGGATGGCGCCGTGTGGCATGCCGCATAGTAGCCCATCTCTATGTATATAATCATGTTCACATTTTCGTACCTTTGGTTATTGTATATGTCTGCTGCTGTTGTTTGTTTGTTGTTTTTTTTTGGGGCCCGTGCCCGGGAACGCCGGGTTCCCGGCGCCAACCGACAGAGAGGGCCAGCAGCCGCGTCCCCAGGTTCGCACTTGCTTTGGCGAGGCTGTCCGGGTTCGGGCTCCCTAGAATGTGGGTCTCGAGTCTCGCCCACGGTACCGGCCCCACAGTTTCAGTCCCGGGCGCGTTCCGGGGCATATTACTGGGACATTCCCGGCCCCAGGTCTCGCCACCAGGTCCGGGAACACGGGCTCGGCCCCGGACCGGGGACCGACTGTATCGGCCCGGGTCGCATTCCCGGGGCCGTTGCTGAGACATTCCTCGGTCCCGCAGGCTCACTCTCGGGCCCGGATCTCGCCCCCCGGGCCGGAATCCACAGTCTCGGTCCAGGGGGCACATCGTTGGGATATCCCGGCCCGGTTCTCGCCCCGGTCCCGGCGCATCTTCGACCCGGCGGCGAGGCCGCTGCAACGGTGGCAGGGTTCTTCGAGCGCGGCGAGCACCTTGGAGCTGATGACCGATGAGGCGTCCAAGGAAGACGGCAGTCCCCTTCGGACACCACCCGGGGTCCGGTCCGAGGAAGACGAGTGGCCGCCCTCGGGATGACGACATCTCCCGGCCTCATAAAATTTGGATCACCAGTTTTCCAACTTTAAATACCCATCCAGCGCAAAAAATTATATTTTTTACTCAAAAATACTTAACATCTGAGACCATGTCTTCAAATTAAAGTGTGCCCAGAGGTGCTGTGCTCTGACACATTAGTAAATTTATTTTGTCCTCTTTGACAGGCTAGTAAATTTATTTTATAGCAGCTATTATGAGAATACTTATTACTTGATAGATGCACATAATATTACAGAAAACATGATAAGCCATATATGCCCATTTCCTTGTGACACCATTTTTCTCTTTCACAAGGCTTGATGAAGATATAACATATTATACACTAGTAGGGATGGGTATATCAATCACAGGTACAATATCAAATAGAAGAGAGTAATACAGGGATATATGGTTACCTTCACATGCTCTTCGAAGGAATAAAGAATTTCCTCTATAAGGAAACCAGTGCATGTGCTTATTTAGACCGTGGCTACTAGAACATACATTACATCAGAATAATGTTCCACCATTTTCCAGAGAGTACAGGCATCTTGGCGGTCCTGAAAAGATAATCCCTTATAAAAAATGATGCTTATTTTTTTCTTAACTGCAATAAAGTAAAAGTTGTAGACAATAAAATATTCCAATGAAAGGAATACATACCAGATAATTTAAATTACGTTGTCGTTAGCAGTGTACTCCTGAATGATGTTGGCTAATTCTCTAGCAAGCTTTTCAAACCGTGTCTCTGGGAGTGGTTCAACATATGAACTGGATGGATCTGTTGGTGTTTCAGATACTGCCAGAGGAAGTATATCACCATAACTTTTACAAATTAAACTCAGTTGTCTCAAAAGATCTTTGTGGGTATCAGAGAGCCGGTTTTTTTGAGCAAGAAGCAGCTGATATCTAATATGGAGAAATTCCGCCCAATCGTATAATGGAGCAGAGTTGTCATTGTTCTTTTAAAGGCAGCATAGTTCACATCATTAACATTTATGTTCATGTGATGATGCAATGAATATTGCTTTTTCACAGACACTTTCCTCAGCATCGGAATCATTTGTGCAAGGAGCTCCGCAAAACTTCTCCATTCTTACATGCCCAATATTGTTCGGTGGAGGAAACTCCACTTCTAGCCAGGCTAGCCTTTGAGCTTCTCCCAACTTCACTATTCCTTCAGTGCGAATAACTGCACCTAGTTTGCTAGTAATTTGCCTCAGGATGCTCTTACGTGAAAGTAAATGACCCTGGGCTCCTGAATAAACAAAAAAGGAAATACAGTAGGTAGATGTATTATGCAAATAGTTTGAGGAACTAAATAGCAGATGACTTATATTAGTGCACTACAAGGACCTGGAATTTCCTTCAAGACCATAAATGTGATTAGGTGCCGCTACAACAGCTTTCATTATGTACCGTTTAATTTAGGTATTACTATAAATTTTATCTAACCATAATACGTCCAGGTCCAATATCATGTGCAAGCACTGGACAGCAAAATAAATGAATACCATAACTAAATGTAATTAATTAGTTGCTAGTCATATGGGACTTAAAAATAAATACACTGGATGCAAGATCATGGGGTTGATTGTTGTCTTGAGCGGGCTTGGATGATTCTTCAATAATTTTTTTGCCCTTGTCCATGGCGCTGCTATTGCCAGGTGATGTCATCTTTCCCTATAAATAAAGCGAGAAGTAAGTAAGGACGTTGGTTCATGCATTCACATGTAATAAATTAGTTATGAAAAGACAGGGGACCACACAGGTATCAAACATAGACAATGTAAACTCCCTTGAAAACTTCAATTTGTAACAAACATAGAGGGCTAAAATATGATTATAAAAGACTAATATAAAATTAATGAAGGATATCATTACACACTCTTCATGACACAATTGAAAAGACATGTATAATACACATTCAACTCCTATTTTATTTGGCCTATGAAGCATGGCAAGATTTATCCAAAGGTAAATTACCTATGATGGGTGCTACGTTACCTGAAGCAATATGGTCATGGATGAGAAGCATGGTGAGAAAGTTCTTTTATAAATAGGCAAGGACTGCCCTTCATGCATGGCATGCCAATGCCTATGTGTATAGAAAGGAAGGATAGCTTATTCATACGGTTGAATGGGTAGAGTCGGTAATAGTGCATGGCCATGCTACAATAGCTGTCATATTGACATGACCTATCACTTGTGCTAATTGACAGGTACAAAGTGCCGATAAAGCGTGGAGCAAGATCATGCAGAATGGATAAAGTGCCATCATATCGCCCCGGACCCGGGTGCCGATACCCCGGCCCCGAGTGCCGATGCCCGGCCCCGAGGCCAATTGCCGACTGCCCGGGTGCCGATCCCCTCGGTCCCGGGCGCCGATCGTCCCGGTCCCGGTGCCGACTGACTCGGCCCCGGGTGCCGATCGCCTCGGCCTTGGGGACCAATTGTCTCGAAGAACTCCGCGGACCAACTTGCCAACTACTCTGCCACGCGTGGGCATCTCCTGATGGCCCCCGTGGACGCATGCCTGCGCAATGGACACATGCCTGTGCAGTCAGAAACTCTTTTTGACTACGGAGGCTTCTTTCACTGTGCAATCGCTGTGCAGTCAGAGCCTTTTGACTTGGAGGCGTGCCCGTCATGTCTCCACACTCCAGCCGTCCTCCGCGGCCGACCAGATGTGCGGCAGCACCTCCGGCATGGCAACAGCAGGCGGGCTAGCAGTACCTACTCCGCCGTGGCGACAGCAGCGCACGCGTGCGACAAGACAGCGCTTTCTCTCGCTCCATGTACTGGCACTATAGACTCCCCTGTTTCTATAAAGGAGGATCCATGCCACTTTCTCGAGGAGGCTTCAGCTTCGGCAGAGCTTGAGCTTGGGAGGAAAAAGCTTAGGCATTAGAAACCACCGAAGGCAGAGTTCACAGTAGAGTTGCCCCTAGTCGATCAACCCCTCCTGGTCGTGAACTTCTCCCGGTCGAGAGCTTCTCCCGGTCGAGGACTTCTCCCAATGGAGGCCTTGGTCTTCTACCGCAGCTCGTGTGAGTCTCCTTCGAGTCCGGTGTCCGGCAGAGCGGCCGGGGCCGGTGAACACCTTGTAACACAGCAAACCACATTCTCCCACATAGCCAAACACACGGGAGTAGGGTATTACGCTTCCGAGCGGTCCGAACCTGTCTATTTCCTCCTGTCTCACTTGTGTGCCATCACCGAACCATCTCTCTCGCGCGATTGTCACGGTTCGGACGGTCCGGTCCCGAAACGGACGGTCCGAACCCCTCTATCTCCCAGCTCGGGCCCCCGGTTCCCGAGCGCCGATCCGTCTGTTGGTCCACTGGACGCCGCAGTCGCCTGAGAACTACTCCCCTGGCCGAATCTCAAAGGCGGTCTCCAGACTTCCCGCCGTCGAGGTTCCATCCTCCGACAGCGTGTGTTCGGTTTGTATGGATGGGAAGAGATTTTCCGTACACGGAAAACAGAACGTACAATTAGCATATGATTAATTAAATATTATAAAAAATTTAAAATATAGATATGATTTTTAAAGCCATTTTTTATATAACTTTTTGTAAAAAACACATGCACGAAAAACAATTATGGCCGAACGCTCCCTTATTTATCGATGGTTCTCTCTACGTCGCTGCACTTAGGGATGAAAAACTATCTATTAAATGCTCAAAGCCTTAGTTTGCACTTGTGTGGGTATGCAGATGTAAGAAGGCAATGCTACCCTTAAATAGGCAATCCTGGTTGCTTGTCGCAACATGCGTGTGAACTTGCTGCATGGATAGCGAATAGCATCTCTCCTGATGCATGCATGCACATCAGACAAAGGCTGTGGAGACACTGTGGCTGAGGCATCACATTTTTTTAGGGCTAACATCTTGCTTGTTGCTGCATCGTATATGTAGTGATAGGTCAATGTCAAGCAATAGGCCACACATACAGTAAGTTTGTAAGCGGGATAGGCGGTTTGCTAGATGGATAGGCAGCAGTCTGCATTGAAAGCGTACATTGCAAATCGAACGGTAGAAACAAATCACACTGACATGGACATAGCACGGTGTGACCTCGTATTCCCCTGAGCACGCGCAGCTGATCCCGAGCTTGCGCCCCGCAGCCGATCCTTGCGCCCCGCAGCCAATACCGAGCTCGCGCCCCGGGCTCGCACCCCACACACCATGCTGGCGACCACAGGCGCGAGGCGGAGCAGGTGAAGCTGCTGGCCGCCGACATCGACGCCGAGGCCGAGGCCCTCGCAACGCGGGAAGCGGCCGTGGAGGACAAGGACAACTCGCTCGTCCCACGCGAGGTGGCGGTGAAGGCCGCCGAGTCCCGGTTGGCGGAGATGGAGCGGGAGGCCGAGGCCTCCCGGAAGGGAACCAGATCGGCTGCCGAACGGCAGCGGGCAGCGCGCGCGTTCATTCTCAATCGTACGATGCAGGTTGTCCCGGGCGTGAGGGCCCGGCACGGACGAGTTCCCGGGCACTGACACGGGCCCGGGGAAGTTCCTGGGCGCTGACAAGCGCGCGCTGCACACTGCCGTTCGGCAGTCGATCTGGTTCCCCCGGAAGTGCACGGCCGACTTCGAGGTCGTGGCGCGCGGGGCCGCGACGCGGGCTGCGTCAAGCGGCTCCCCGACACCGATGAGTGCAGCGAGCTTGACTGAGAAGCTGGCCAAGGCGGGAAAAATGGCTGACATTGGCACAAAATAGCCTCACCCTCCGGAAGAATGGCGACCGCGACGTCGCAGTCTGCCTGGAGCCCTTCAGGGTCCGGAGGTGCCTCCACCGCATCGGCCTCCGGGCACCTCCGCTGAAACCGGTTGGAGGGGGGGGGCCCACCGGGGTTGGGCAAGATCTGATGGAGCTCGGCGATCTGCTGCGTACGCTGGACTTGCTCCCGCAGCAAGTTCACGAAGTTCTGGTGAAGGAAGGGAGAGGGTTCGCCGCGCGGGTGGCGGAATATGTTCTCGGGTGCTACCGGGCCCCGGTCCCTGGGAAACACGTGGCCATACAAACGGGTAAAAAATAGAAATTAAGCAATGTTTAAAGTCGGATAAGAATTTGTATCCGTATCTGGAAAAATTGTTGGTATCCATATTCTATTCCCGATTACCTGAAAATTATCCGATCCGAACTGTATCCATATTCGTTTTTCTCCGGATCGGACGGAAACTATCCGCTCTGTTTTCATTCCTAGCTGCACTCAGCAGACTCTCTTGTAGGCAGTTAAAATAAATTAACCAATATACAAAAAGTAATTAACATCAGGGCTATTTAAGCAACACCCTGGTGACAGAGGGAAGTGCAAGAACCATTAATTGAAGATGTCTTTTTATTACATGACATATAACTTAACATCAAGAAACCAGTTCACCTCTTGTTCGACCAAAGGCCATGAACCACTATAGTCCATTTTATTAATCTACAGGTGATCGATCAGGTGAACTTTCTAATACATGCATGACCAAACAACATATAAATAGGCCCTAACATATAGGGCTGCAAACAAGCTATTAAGTCTAATATACTAAGAGCACACCATTTATTCCTATATGTACATAGAGTAATATGAAGACTAATAATACAGGTGGACAACAACCAGCCGATGTATCAAAGAAGTTGCAGGTGGCTCACGATGCAGATCAGCAAACATGAGCTCAATCATCACTGTAATTGGAAACACTTAATTATTATATTATTATTTTATAATCATTGTATTATTATTTAAACATAGTTAGTTATTCATGCCATATAAACTAACGGAGTTACCTTGCCTTTCCTTTCTTTGTGGAGAATAGTTCCTTGCGAGTAGACCTAAACCGCTTGCCAAGTGAAGTTCTACAGCACAAATATATAAAATTATCAAATGATGGAAAGAATGATAAATCCATAGAAGGATATTTTGGAGATAGGATAAGTGTGTGATGAGGCTAAAACAGTATTACATGTAGCTTGGGACATAGTAAAATGGTGCATACCCATGTTCTTGAGGAATCTCATTCCCCTTCTGTGCTGAATTTTCCAAAACAATCATGGAAGAAACAAGTGGCGGTGGGGTAATGCTGCCTTTAGGATCTACTGGGATTTCAGTTACACCAGATGACTGAATCGTCGATTCTTTGTTTCCAGCACCTGATGTTGTAGCAAAAGTTACAACATTGCCAGGATTTTCTCCAGGAGTAGCATGAGCACCATCTTGTTGCCCATCAATAGGGGGTGGATTAAACACCCTCCTAGCTTGAAAGCACAATTGTCCCGTCCGAAAGGTTTGCTCACTTATGACTACCTGGAACACATACTTACGACCAATAAGAGCACGAAGGGGCGAAGGCAGTAAAATCTGGTTGGACGAACTCTTTTCAACTAGATCGGCAGCTGTTCGTTGTACAACTTGCTCTGCCACACCACCAAACATGAATATTTTTGCACGGCCAGTGCTGTCCTCAATCACAACGTTTAACTTGTAGCTGTGCAGTGAGTAAAACTTGCTAAATTTAAGGAGCATAAATTACCATGCATATGGTGCTGTAACTAAAGAAAAGTAATACCTGGGTACGATTATTGGCTCTGTGATGTCACAGTTAACACACTCAAATCCTTGAAGAGTCGGCTTTACACCCTTCCTGCAAATACTGCAACCTTTATACCACCAACCACTTGAGACATCAATTTCCTTTATGCATGCATCGCAAGTGAAGCGTACATCCTAAAACCAGCGAAGGACCAATTTCAAAATAATATATGGCAAAAAATTAAGTAAAGTTATCTAGTAGCAATCATGCTTACATTGTTGTCGTGAGGATTCAGTGATAAAAGTTCTGATATAAACTTCCTATTAGCATTTGCCTCATCATTATTCCCTAGTGCAGCATCACCATCACTTGGTAGGAGAAGTACCTCACAACCTCTTCCTTGTGTAACGACCCGTTTTTCTTTTCCCGCTAGTCTTCGCTTTCCCGAGCTCCCTTCCTATCCTGTCAGTTGTGCCCCAGTTTTTCTCCCTGGCCAGCCGACTACCTTCTCCTTTGAGCCGAGTAGATTGCTACTCAGTCCTTGTATCCTGCCCTTTCCTTTGTTATACTCGGACCTCCTTGCTGCCGAGTAAGCACTGTGAAGTGGCCGACTACCTTGTTGAGACCTGTTGTTTCCTTGTCCCCCGAGTTGCACCCGCCCGTTGGACGCCGACTACCATGGTAGTGAAGAATCAGTCTTCACCTACCCGCAGCACCGCTTGGACCGAAGGACAATAACCTGCTGCATCGCTTGGACCAGTGGTCAGTCCGAAGCCCTGTCAGTGAGATTTCTCCAACCTGTCCTAGCCTTGACCTTAATGTCTCATCGCAGCTGCAGTGCCTGCCAACTCCTCTGACCAGTTGGACTCCAAGGTCACTCCCTGTCAAATCTTTTGTCAGTTCACCTTGACTTTTTCTCCCTACCCGTTGCCCAGCTCCACCGTGCCTCACTCTTGCACGCCGGCTATATATATTGAGCCATCCATGCTCCTTCTTCCTTTGTTTTGCAAACCGGCCAGCTCCAGCTCTGCTGAGTTCTTGTTCTTCTCTCAAGCTTTGGAGCTCTGTCGCCTGGTTCGCAAGCCTGGTTCAGCCGACTGCCACCTTTTCTGCAGCCGACTACTTCTTGATCCTTTTCTTGGTGTTTTAACCCTCCTGCTTATCAGTGTTTCCTTCTGCTTGTTCAGAGCCTGAACCGGTGGACGATCCAGAAGCCACCTTCGCCGAAGAAGACCCCTCCTTGGAACAAGGCAAGCCTCTTTGATCATATTGTTTCCCATATATGCAAAACTATGTTGTTTGGAAAATATATGCATGCTTAGTTTACACCTTTTTAAACTGTTGGCCTCGGTTTGCAAGCGCAACCGATGGACCTACCCAGTAGTAGCACTTATTTGGTAGGATGTTGATATATTTCTCCCTTGAGAGCCCCACAAATGGCACGCTAGCATCCTATCTGAGGATACGATGCCGAGTAGAATGGCTTAGCTCTGCAACGTTGTTTGTCGTTTGGGAAAACTTTGGGTTTTACTAAATTGATTGGAAAAACCCGATACCTTGTGTATCGGTGCGTTTTGTGAAATAAAGACAGCTTGTGAAAATCTTGGTGTACAGAGACAGCGCCTGTGTGGCTTGGCTATGTATTACCGCTAAGGACCGTTTCCTTTGGGGATTCCATCCGAGCATCTTACAGTGCGACCATGCGGGTATTATGGGATGCCCCTGGCCGAGTAAATAGTAGGTTTAGAGAAGTTCAGTGCCGACCACTGAATCCTGTGTGGATCTTTTGGCTGGCATTGGATAACCCTAGACTGGCTTTGGAAATGGCCTTGTCACGAATTTCTGGGTATAGGCCAGTACTCGGTGTAATTTTCGTGTCGGATGGGTAAAGCGCACACCCTCTGCAGAGATTAGCAGAACTGTTCGAACAGCCGTGCCCACGGTTAAGGGCGATGCAAGGTGATTCCCATAGCGTAGATTTGTTTGCCAGTGATTTGTGAAAGAGTTTGACGGAAAGGGAACCGTGACCTGAGTTTGCCGAGTAAGCAAACGGAAGGCCTGTGTGGCCAGAAACGGATCTGTGTGATCTGGGGTGTTAAGCACCGTAAACAAGTGTATGAAAAGTAAACAGGATGAAGATCATGCTCCCGGGTTGTAGCCAGGGCAGCAAACTTAAGCCCCCGGGTTGTAGCCAGGGCGGCAATTCAGTCTTCGGGTTGTAGCCAGAAGACGGTGATGATCACGCTCCCGGGTTGTGGCCAGGGCAGCAAGTTGATCAAGTTGTGCTCCCGGGTTGTAGCCAGGGAAGCCACTTTAGCTAGCTGGTTGTAGCCAGCCTAGCGGGCATTTAGTGCCATGATCATGCTCCCGGGTTGTAGCCAGGGCGGCCGACTAGCTAGCTGGTTGTAGCCAGTGTAGCGGGCATCAAGTGCCACAGCTGAGATTTGGTTGTAGCCGAGTCTCAGGGTCAACGAGTGGTTGTAGCTACTCGGGAGATACAGGACCAGCAAATGCGAAGTAAAAGATTATAAGAACATGTATGTTTATGCTTGATTCATTAAGTGGCGAGTTGTTGAAAAGCAACTTGCGGAATGGATCGAGGCGTGAGCCTCTTTCCGATAACTAAAATTTGGATCTCACTAGTGTTTGCAAAGAAAAGAGTTTCTAAAGGCAATTTTCGCAAATAAAACCCTTAGCTTTTCCTGTCTGACCGACATGGCATCTTTCTCGGCTTGCTGAGTACGAAAGTACTCACCTTGTTCATATATATGTATAGTAGGTTTTGGAGAAGAAGATGAAGATCCGACTGCTGCCGAGTTCCTCCAAGACCAGGCCGACTACGAAGACTTCTGAAGGTTTCGAGCCTAGTTCCCAACCGAGCCTGTGGTGTAGTTTTTGTCCAGCTTCCGCCCTGTTTTGCTGTTTCGCTAGTTTACCTGTTGATTATTTTTGCCATCCCGGGTTTGTCCTGGATGGTTCTCCTTGTATTTATATATGTACTCTGTTATGTATTTAATGTAACTCTGAGTTGTATCATTGTTGTGCGTACCCGACTACTGATCCTGGGATCGGGTGCCGTATGCACATGGTGGCCTTCCACCTAGTCGGGGAGGCGCCACACCTTGTAGGCTGCGGATGCACATATCGACGCTTATATACCACTGACAAGAGGAAGTGTAAGTACTGAATAGCAAACGTAGTACCTTGCACGGAAGGCATTAACCTCTGGAATATCAATGTTAATGTACCATTTTGTACCAGCACTGCTCCGACAGCTTGGAACACCTACATATTTATAAATATATATCTATAAATAGGCATATATTTCCTTAGAGTTCTTGGCTATACATAGTATAGCGTCATCTATGCAAGGTATCTACAGTCTAGAGCTCACCCAAGAAGAGTTTTGTGTTAAGCCCAGCAAAAACAATTACAACCGGTTCATCTTTATCAATAGTTTCAAGAAGGAACTGATCTTCAAAAGAAGTTGCATGCTCAGCCCATAAAGTGATCACCAAAAGCCGGTCACTGTAAGATTATTGATAAGAAACACTGCACTATTCTTTTTGAAATCACAATGTACCAAGAAAATTAATTGGAGAGAAAATAGACCTCAGGTCTCGTAATTCCACATTTCGCCTAATAGATGGACCATTCAAACTGTTGCCTTGTACCAGTGGGTGCACAACCGTAAGTTGTCCAATAACATCTGCATTTTTTATGTGGAAAAATGGTAATTATGTGGTTGCATCTAAAAAAAGTACTAGATGAACAATAAAAACAGAACATTATAAAAATTGAAGGAAGTATACCTATTAAACCTTTTGGATGCTTTGCTCTTTCTTCTAAGTCCTCAAAGTCCACAAAATTAAAAATGTAAAGTGGAAGATTGCCAGATACCTCTGTAGGTATTTCTTCAACAATGGTCCATGGTGTAAAAAAAATAGTGTATTTGCTAGGGACAGCATTGAACTTTCTTGTCTGGTTACTAACACGAAAATTCCGTAAGAAGTAGGCATGTCCTTCCATTATAGACTCTGAAAACTTGTGTATTTCATTCTCTCCTACACATGCTGTAATGCCTGCCCCCTAAGACATCCATACCATACATGGGAAATAAAATGAATGGCATACATATATTATGCAAAATAAATAAATTAATATATAATGAATGTAGCCATCAGTTCTGTACCTCTTCATCCACCAAAATAAGCTCCATAGTACTAAAACCTCTTCCCTTGGAAATTCCAGATAGATGCCACAACCTAGATACCCTGACCTTTATGCGCCAATTATGCCTAGTGGGATTAAGTTGGGATAGTATACTGTACTCCATCGGAAGCTTGTAAGTGAAATGATGGGAACAAACAAACTCATTAGATATATTACAACTAATTAATATAATGGTGAAGCTGTACATCACAAGAAAAGATAACAAATGAGTAGAAAGAGTATACAGGAAAGCTCAACAAAAACAAGAGATGCTCAAGTTCGGGAACTAACAAGAAACCAAGAGCCAAAAAAAGCTGGAAACATGCATGGAAAGGGAGATATTAAAGGGACTGTAGAACCTCTTTGTAAACAATGTTTTGGGTAACACTACAGCTGGAATCCATGTCACTGTCAATTAAAACTCTAAGCCCATTTCTAGAAGTGACACGAGATATAGCCACATATAGTTGTCCATGGGTAAAAACTGGATGTGGCAAGTACAAACCAACATTCTGCAAAGTTTGCCCTTGGCTCTTATTAATTGACATTGCATAACAAAGTCGAATAGGAAATTGTCGTCTACTAAGAACAAAAGGCCATTTAGTGCTTGATACGTGCAATGCGATTCGAGGAAGGAGGACTTTATGACCAATATGCGAGCCAGTAATAATTTCAGCCTCTAAAATTCGATCACCTAGCTGTGTTATTATAAGCCGCGTGCCATTGCAAAGTCCAGCACTTTGATTTAAGTTACGTAACAACATCACAGGTGAACCAACCTTCAAGACAAGTCTATGAGGAGGAATGCCTTTAAATTGCAATGAATTTAAGAACTCAACTGGGTAGAGTAGGTCCTGATTACCATGTCCCCTAGAGGATTCAACCAAAGTATCTGAGCTAAGGTAAATTTTTTCATGGCCAGGGACCAGAGAAAGAACATGGCTGTTGATTTCATCAATAGTATCATTCTTTGGAGCAATAATAGCCCTTTCCCTTAGGTAGCCAGGATTAGAATATGATACGTTGAGATTTGGATAAGTAGATTTAACAATATCATCAATAGCAGAGCCCAATTTTGGAATTAAGATGTCATCTGGTATCTCAATCCATTCAGAGTTTCCATCATCACTATGTGAACTACCTTTTGCAGTGCCATCACCAATACTCAACACCCAGTCATTAAATTCTTTTATTTGATTAGCTGGTAAACCACCTTCTACCATCCCGAGCAATCGCATGTTTACCGTTAGACGTAGAACATTAATATAACTCCATAGGTATGAATTAGTTATTGATGCATTTATTGTATCCAATCTACCCCCACCCTCGACTACCGGTAATACTTGTCTAAAATCTCCACCAAACAACATAGTCTTTCCACCAAATACCTTATTAAAATTTGAAGGATCTATTTTACCAAGAATGTCACGCATACTGCGGTCTAGCGATTCAAAGCAATACCGGTGGGTCATTGGGGCTTCATCCCATATTATCAAGGAGCACTGCACTATTAAATCAGCAAGGAATGTCCCTCTCTTGATATCACACACTGATGCCTCGTCAATGACTATAGGGATTTTGAATCGGGAGTGTGCAGTACGACCTCCCGGGAGCAAGAGTGATGCAACCCCAGAAGATGCCACTGCAAGAACAATAAGGTTTTCGGACCGTAGACGTGAAATAATAGTATTCCAAAGAAAAGTTTTTCCAGTGCCACCATACCCATACACGAAAAAGCATTCTCCTGTTCCACCATAGACGGATCGAATGACAGTATCATAGATATGCTTCTGTTCCTCATTTAGTTGCTTGATCATAATGGCATGCTCATTTTTAAGCTTTGCAATATCATATGTCATTTCTTCAGCTAACAGCCTGTTTCTTACCTTGCTTAAAAGAGTAGGATCAGGTCTAGGTAAGCCATAATCACTCATGGAAGCACCACTTTTAATAAACAGATTATCAAACTCCACCAAAACATGATTTTTTAAATGTTGCTCTAGAACTATATATGAAGGCAACTGTATTATTCTCTGAATTTTACGGTGGATATCATCAATGAAGTAAACATAGAAATCAATAAACAAAGACAGTGCATCAGAAACAAAGCAAAAACGGACCATAGTAACAAATAGTTGACGCATCTGAGCTGCTGAACCCCACATAGATGCTTCCCTAAGAGCCTCACGCCACTCATTGTCATCACCAAGTAAACCAAGTGCTTGACATGCGTCCTTAAATGATGGGCACACCATGAATAGTTCGCAGATCCACATAGGATGTAGCCCCTTTGACAACATTTAGAAGCATACGAAGGTAATAGAGCTCACCACAAGTAGGATTAATGTAGATAGCCCGGCCAATTTTTTTGGCTGTCTTACGAGGATGCCAGCATTTCTTCTTTTTGTTCCAAACCCACTTTGTTGGGAACTCTATATATGTTAGTTCTCGGGCATTTGGATATATCTCATTAGCTGAAAACCACTCGGTCAAAGTTGTTTTTCTTGAACGGGGGTCATCTACAATATCAACTAATGGTCTCTTAGCTGGGTACACAATGTTATTCATCAAGGGAAGATGTACAGCTAATCTCTCAACCGATGGTGTTCTATAGTGTATATCAAATTCAAACAAGCGCCAAACAGCCTCATGCGAAGATAAATAACGACAGTCAATATACTCTCGAACCTCATCAATATCTTTAGGCTGTTCTTTCATACCCATGGTTTTTGAACTAATGTCACTACTCTCAATTACAGCTCTAACACGATCTGGGCCTTTTGTGATATATTTAAACAAGTATTTGATAAGGTGTGTCTTATTACACCACTCGACATTTATATGAGCCTTAAAGCGCTTTAACAATTTCAAATTGTATGGCACAACCCAACTATTGTCAAGTTTAATCCCATATCGCTCAACAAAATTACTTATCTTTGCACGACGCCTATACTGCACAAAACCATCCTCACCCACGATTGTGTCATCCTGATAGCTTTTTGGAAAAAATTTTGAACACTTACCATCCCTCATGCATGCACATTTTTTATTTTGATCCCCACAAGGACCATGCACCATAAACTCATCGACAAGGTTATAACCCTCAGGATCACATGACCTATTGGGTATCTCGGCACATATTATCGAATCAACATAGGAGGGGTGTGGGTCTTTGGCATTACCTTGTAGCCAAAGCAAAATATGGATGTGAGGTAGACCATGCTTCTGGAACTCCATTGTATAGAGCACTGAAATATAAAGAAAATTGTTAAGGTAATAAAAAAATAAATATACTATATCCTATAGACGTCGAACTTCGAAGGACCACAAAATTTATATAATACATTAGCTGCTAATCATACAAGATGATGATGAATAAACATAACATGGTTCTAGATTTTTAGTTACACACATCACTCAAAAGGCCCTAACATGTCATTTAAAATTATTGTAATTAGCGGCATGTTAAACTTACTAAATCTTGTTGTATAATTATATAGGTCAAAAGCATAGATGACATACAACTAAATGCATGCCTACTAACAGGTGAAACAGGATATAGAAATTACATATAGAACAAACAAATAGAACTAGAGATAGGGCAAATGGAGATGGATCCTGCTACATGCAGAGTGGCCAGCAAACAGCGGATGTATGTAACAGTTCGGGAAGGGCAGATATTTTCTCTTGTTTGACTAAACCAAAGATTTACAAACCATTAGATTCTCATGAATTGAAAGTAGACAATTACTAACCACACGATCACATACCATATATTTTTCGTGCAAAATATATCTCTAGGCATAGTTAATTAATTTGGCAACATTATGTTTATTGAATTAACATGTAGCAAATGTTCACAAAGCTGCATAATAATGTGGATTTACATTATATATCTTTTCAACTAAAACAATATTTCATAAACCACTAATAATAATCATACCTGCTTGTGCTTTCCCAAAATAAGTACCCTTCTTCAACACAAAAACAAGTTCCTCCACCTTGAGCTTGAAAACTCTACTTACTATATCAGGTCGAGCTTGTGGTTTTTGCCCTGGAATAAAAGTAAGAGCGTCAGCTATTTCCTGCCACTTAGGATTGCAAGTAAAAGTAATGAAGAGGTCCGGTGGCCCATAGAACCTACAAATTGCCATTGCATCTTGGTAATTTTGTACCATGTATCTTTTACTTCCTGTAAAGCTAGCAGGTAAAATAACTATCTTACCAACATTATTCCCGTCAACATCACCCTTGTGCAGTGCATCTTGAATCCCCTTGTAAATCTCTGACCTTAAATTCTTATTGTTTTTTATGACAAACCTAAGTCTGTTTTCCTCTACCGACGCAAAAGCGTCAACTATGTATTGCTGGAACAGCCGATCGCCAGATATCAATGTTATTGCCTCACATTTGCGTTGTTGCAGCCGAAAAGTGTAATATTCAAGCATCGTAACTTCGTCCCTCGTTCCGACTGACAAGTCTCCGGATCGGTTGTATTTAATTTTTAGTTTAAACCCTTGCTCACCATAAGGAAAAAGAATAGGATATTGCAAAGCCATATAATTGGCATGAAGGTTACTAATTCTTTGTAACCCACCACCTCTGTTTTGAATTATTATATCAGGACTCTTCTCTTTTTCCGAGAAATCACCCACCACTAGAGCAGCCACCTCTGATCCAGTCGGTGCACTATACTGTGGCGCGGCTCTAGAGCGATCGTGCAATAGCCTAAGACGCAAAGGTTGGCTATGCCCTTGCTATAGAAAGTCCATAGCAGCTCTGAATGATTGAACTAATTCATTTGATTTGTCAAACATGCTTATTAAGCCTTCAACAATCTTTTTATCGACTCTGTTATCATCATCACAATCCCTATCTCTATCAAATATTGATATACGGTTGTGGACCTCATTCTCAGTATCAACAATGTAAAGTTGTGCATACCCTGGAGACTCACCCTCTTCGGGAAGTAAAGATCCAATTCGATGATGAACCTGGCCATTAATTTTGAACACGTACGGCCCTGGACCTTTGTTTATACCATAGTCAATTTTAGCACCCATTGACGTGAAAGCAAACATAGAATTGTATGATCTAATAGATTTAAGGAAGTATTTGGATGAAATATCACCATTTGGATCTAGCAATTTAGCCAAAAAAGGTGGAGGAGATTCCAAATATGGCAAACAAACCTTCCCACCCCTGCAACAAAGATGAAAGCGAATATGGCCTCCTTTACTTGAATAACACCTCTTCACACGCTCTTGATACCAAAATTGGGCTCCACAATATTGACACACGTGGGCAGGAGGCCCATAGTAAGAAGTGTCGTCCAAAACAGCTACTGTAAACAAAAAACCGTTAGTTAGGAAGGCTGAAATTATTTAAGAGGCAATTCTAGAACCTATGTATGCTCATTTTAAGGGACTAATTAGGGAGCAAGTAAATAATTTCATGCGTGAAATCATTTTTGTAAACAAAAAATCGTTAATTAGGAAGGCTGAGATTATTTAAAAGGCAATCCTAGAACCTATGAATGTTCATTTTAATTTACTAATTAGAGAGCAAGTAAATAATTTCATGCATGAAATCATTTTATTTTACTACCTGCATGCTCAAGCAAATTTAGTATTCATATGTGTGTGGCAGGCAAAATTAACAATGTTTTCATCATTTAATCATATAGAATAAATGGGAGTTACATATATATTTAACATACATCTTGCTGTAGATCATCCATAATAACCCATCTTTCTTGGGTATGTGTACGAACACATCTTCTGAATAGAAATAAAAAAACTACAAGAACACATCTTGTGTATAGACTTTAATATACATTTTTTAGATCCTACCTGTAATCTTCTGGCTGGGGACTGTAGCTTTTCCCGATTCAGCCAAACAATTACCTAAATTGAGAGGTAGCGCGACCGTTATTCATGCTATAGTTAATATACAATATAGTATTTTACCGCATACGCCAACTGCCCACCTTTCTTTGCTTTTATTATGGATCTCCGACGTTGTTGCCTTTTGCGTATTGTCCCCCCAGCAGAATGTGAACTCACACCTACAATTAAAAATGTATTAGTTATTTAATATAACAAAATTAGATCATATATCAAATGTACTATGGATTTTCTATTTTGATCGTGTAAATGCGTTTAAAATTTAAGCCGTGCATATGCCTAGGAATGAAAACGTAGCAGATAGTTTCCATCCGATCCGGAGAAAAACAAATATCGGTACACCTTCCCCGGGAGCGCCATGATGAACGCACGCATCTACCTCGGGCTCCGTGTCTCGGGGACATTCCCGAGCCCGGGGCTCGCCATCCGGTCCCGGGGCCAAGGCGCATTGCCGGGTGCTGTACTGGGGCATTCCCGTGCCCGGGTCTCGCCCCCCGGTCCTCGGACCCACTGTCTCGGTCCCGGGACACGCTTCCCAACTGGGCTGGGCAGGACGGCCGCCCAGCGCCGCCTCCCGACCCCGGCCGCCCGTCGCCACCCTCTCCCAACTCGGCCACCTCCCGCCTCGGCTGGGCAGGACTCGGTCGCCCGTCGCCGTCTCCCAACTGGCGTCCCGACCTCGGCCGGAAATTATCGGCCCACATACCCCGGGGACGCGTGGATCTACGGCCACGTCAGCTCCTCCGGGGCCCACATTCTGCACAAGCGACGCCGGCTACGGCCATTTTCCGGCTAAGTGCCTGGGACCGAGTACTGCCGGGCCCGCGTGCACCTTCCCCGGGAGCGTCGCGATGACCACACGCATCCACCTCGGACTCCGTCTCCCGAGGACATTCCCGAGACCGGGTCTCGCCCTATGGTCCCGGGGCCAACAGTTTTGGTCCCGGGGCGCATTCTCGGGCTCTTTACTGGGGCATTCCCGTGCCCGGGTCTCGCCCCCCGGTCCCGGGATCAACTGTCTCGGTCCCGGGGCACGCTTCCCGACTGGGCTGGGCAGGACGGCCGCCCAGCGCCGCCTCCCGACCCCATCCGCCCGTCGCCACCCTCTCCCAACTCGGCCACCTCCCAACTCGGCTGGGCAGGACCCGGCCGCCCGTCGCCGTCTCCTGACTGGCGTCCCGACCTCGGCCGCCTCTCCCGACTCAGCTGGCCAGGACGGTCGCCCGATGCCGCCTCCCGACCTCAGCCGCCGGTCGCCGCCTCTCGACTCGCCTGCCGACCTCGGCCGCCTCACCTGACTCGGCTGGACCATCGACGTACTCGCCAAAATCCCGCACCAGGAAAAAAAATAAAATGTGACATCAAGCCAATAATAGCAAGACTAAAGGTACCTGTTGTAAGAATAGCTTGCTCTCCACGTAAGTGCTTTCTCTTTCGAGTTCTGGAAGGTGGACTAACCATGAAACATAATTTACCCTTCAAATACCAATATGAAATATATGAATTTATTAAAGAAAGATACTAGACTTGCAAAGCAGACTATTAGAAAACACCGAACGCTCTCATCGTACGTGAGAAAACGAACTGAACAAGGCACATAATTAATCTCAATACAATGAGGTAAAACTGAGCAAGTAAAATAATTTAGTCGATATTAGCTAGCAAGGTTAGATCAGAAATTGTTAGGATCAGCAACCACCTTTAGCCAAATAATTAGTAGATACTTCAATAACAGTTTCATAGTCAGTTAAAGTTACAACACGAGTTAGTATCAGTACCAGTATTGTCATAGTTAGCCAAGTTACAACGCAAGTTAGTACTGGTAGCCTCATTGTACAGATCTTGTCTGTTAACTGAACAAGGCACATAATTAATCTCAATACAATGAGGTAAAACTGAGCAAGTAAAATAATTTAGTCGATGTTAGTCAGCAAGGTTAGATCAGAAATTGTTAGTATCAGCAACCACCTTTAGCCAAACAATTAGTAGGTACTTCAATAACAGTTTCATAGTCAGTTAAAGTTACAACACAAGTTAGTATCAGTACCAGTATTGTCATAGTTAGCCAAGTTACAACATAAGTTAAAATCAGTATGAAGCCTGGTTAACATCAGCATCTTTAATTAATGTCATAGTTAGCCAAGCTACAACACAAGTTAGTACTGGTAGCCCCGTTGTATAGATCTTGTCTGTTAACTCTAATACTTAAGAGACTATAATTGATATAGAACATCTAAGACACTTGTAGTACGTACCTTCCCTTCCAGCTGCTATAGATAGTCTAGGTGAGAACCATTTATCGAGTGAGAACTATGCACTGAATGCTCAAAGCCTTAACTTGCACTTGCGTGGGTATGCAGATGCAAGAAGGCAATGCTCCCCTTAAATAGGCAATCCTGGCTACCCGCCGCATCATGCATGCAGTCATGTGAACTTGCTGCATAGATAGCCAATAGCATCCCTCCTGATGCATGCATGCACATCAGACAAAGGCTGTAGTGGGACTGTGGCTGAGGCATCGCATTTTTTAGAGCTACATCTTGCTTGTTGCTGCACCGTGCATGCAGTGATAAGTCAATGTCAAGCAACAGTCCACACATACAGTACATTTGTACGAGGGATAGGCGCTTGCTGGATGAATAGGCAACAGCTGTCAATTTGTAGGAGGGATAGGAGCTTGCTAGATGGATAGGCAGCAGCTTGCATCGAAACCGTGTACTCCAAATCGGACGGTAGAAACAAATCACACTGACGTGGACAGCCGATCCCGAGCTCGCGCCCCGCAGCCGATGCTCGCACCCCGCAGCTGATACCGAGCCCGCGCCCCGCAGGCGATGCTCGCGCCCCGCAACGGATACCGAGCTCGCGCCCCCCCCCCCCGCCAGTGCTCGCACCCGGACAGCCGTGGCTGCTTCTACCGCGCGAACCCACCTGTCAGTCCCCGTCGTCTTGTTCGTCCTCCAGCCGCTCGCGCTCTCTCTCTTCTCTCGATCTCTCTCGAGCCCTCGCTCTGTTACCTCTGTTCCGCGCCCATGCCGTCCGGTAGCGCTATGCCCGAGTTGGAGGAGGGCTTTCCAGCGGGCTGCTAGTGCTTTGGCATGGCTTTGTTGGCGTTGCGCGGCGTGGCTTCCCAGCGGAATTAGCAGCGCGGCATGGGGTCAGTGCTTTGGCGTGGCTTCGTTAGCGCTGCGCGACGTGCCAATTCAGACCCATCCGAACCATACACTGCATATCGAGCGGTAGAAAGAAACTAAGCGACGTGACCACCGCAGGAGGCCGCGAAAACGGCACGGCCTCATATTTGTAATTGCTCGAAGTAGTATTTCTGTGTATTTTCACATCACTCATCTGTGTATTTTCACATCACTCAGCTGTATATTTTGGTCAGTTTGTACTAATGTGAAACAGGACAGGCGTAGCATGATAAATAATGTACTAGTGTAGAACTGAAGATACTCAAATCCACTTGATGCATAATTTTTCCACGAGTGCAATTGTTGACAACTAATAATCTTACCTTCAAAAATATAAGACGTATTATGTTTTGTTAGGACAAGCCTATAATGCTTTGGCAAAAAAAAAAAGCTCTGTTAAGATCTTATTTTTATGATAGAAAAGTATAATCATAAGGAAGTACTTTTGAATACGAATCTAATAACAGCTATTTTAACAAAACATAATAAGCCTTACATTTTTGAACGGATGTACATTATTTGCTAATAACGCTTTGAAGCACTACATGCTAAAAATATTAGAATACCGTCAATATTTTAATCAATACATTTTTTACGTTTCTAAAGGAAAACATAATTAACTACTCCGTCCGTATTTAAATATATGATATTGTTAACTTTATGGGAGTCAACATTGCAATTTTAGTAGAAACTGTTGGGCTTCAATTGGCTTCGTTTTCAATAATCTGGGAGTCATCGCAACTATGATTTCAATTGAACGAGCGAGGATCAATTCCAAGGAAGATGTTATATGGATATCCCTTGTGGCTTATTTGGAACATATGGAACAATCACAATTGATTGTTTTTTTGACAGTGTCCAACCCTCATTAGCAATGTGGGAAGATCCTCAAAGATGATATTCACTCTGCATCTATACAGGGTAAATGAAGCCCAAAAGAAAGAATTAACCCAATGGCCTTTGTTACATGATCTCTGATCTTTTGTACTTTTCTTCCATTTATTAATGAAAATTTTAACAATATGGGCCTCCCCTGCTGTTCTATGGTCAAAACAAATTATTATTCCATCCAATTTATATATACTCCAATGTAGCCAATACTTCTACTCATGTATCTACAAAGGCTCATACACACCTTTAGTTAATTTTGTGGTGAAATATTAGGTGAATAACTCTGTCTATCAGGTGCCTATATTTAAGCACAATTTGTGCGCTTTAGTAGAAACCATGCTAAACTACCCAGCTTGAAAAAAGTCAAAAAAATCTTTCTTCATACTAATTGGAGAAGTCCCTCATAGAAGCCCCAACCTAAATTTTAGGAGGCCAAAGGCTAGAAATTGACACATTGATAAGAAAAGATCGAAATTCTCACGTTAATAAAAAAAGAAATTCCCAAATCAAATAAAAGAACCACGATGTTAATAAATTAAACGGATTTAGTAAAAATATGGCACTACATTTTTTTGCTTGATTTCAGTCACTTTTTTCATCATGTGACTGCGAACTATACTTTTTTTGTCCTTTTTTGCTTATATGTTAATTTGCACTAGTATTTTTTTTGCAGATAATTAACCGCATAGTGAATACAAGAGAAATTATGGCGAAAGGTTTGAAATTTACACTGTAAATTTTGAAAACTACACTATATATATATATATATGAAATCTACAATACAATATATGGAATTTACCGTGTAAATACATGTTGAAAGATTTGACTAGCTTTGGTGAAAAGAATGTGGTGCCATAAATATAGCTAGCCCCTAAAGTAAATACAGTACATCAAAACAAGGCTGAGCATTTAGTACATACGGACTGTAGGTCTTAATTGCAAATATTTGCTGGCGCATAATTTTCAAATCATTAACCATATATAGCCTTTATTTTGATTTGATTTTCAAATATACATTTATATCAAATCTTCAATCTGACGTTTGCTGATACAGATATTCATTTCTCACTGTATATAATCATTTTTGTTTAGGAAAGAGATGAAGGGAGCAAATTATTCCAAGTCTTTAATACTAGCTCCTTCTCAAAATATAAATAACTTAAGTCGTAGGTAGGGAGTACAAACAATGTCATCCTCTACCAACAATCTCATCATCCTTCTCCTGTTACTCGCTGTACCCTTCCTCCTCTCTCCTGCACCTGCACTGTGCTATATCAACCCAGGTGCAGGCAGCGTCGTCCCTTCAAATGGCACGCGGCCAGCCGCCGCTTCTGCCTACCGGACAACTTACATCGTGCTCGTCGAGCCACCGCCGCACGGCGAGGCCACCGGTGACGACGAGCACCGCCGGTGGCACGAGTCTTTCTTGCCAAGCCCGCACACGGGCTCCTCCGGCGAGCCACGGCTCATCCACTCCTACACCGAGGTGTTCGAGGGCTTCGCCGCCAAGCTCACCGACGCCGAGCTCGACGACGTGGTGTCCAAGATTCGAGGGTTCGTGCGCGCGTTTCCCGGCCGGACGCTGGGCCTCATGACGACCCACACGCCGGAGTTCCTCGGGCTGACGAGAGGCGCCGGGTTCTGGAGAGACGTCGCCGGCTACGGGAAGGGGGGTCATCGTCGGGCTGCTGGACACCGGCGTCCACTCGACGCACCCTTCCTTCGACGATCACGGCGTCCAGCCACCCCCGGCGAGGTGGAAGGGCTCGTGCCCTACGGAGGGATGGTGCAACAACAAGCTCATCGGCGTCAGGTCCTTCGTTGATAGCGACGACGCCGACGATGATGTTGGCCACGGGACTCACACCGCATCCACAGCCGCCGGGATCTTCGTCGCCGGCAGTGCCACGGACCGTGGTCGGGGGGCGGGAACAGCGGCTGGGGTTGCGCCCGGCGCGCATGTCGCCATGTACAAAGTGTGCTACGGCTCCGGCTGCGAGGACGCCGCCATCCTCGCCGGGTTCGACGCGGCCATAAAGGACGGAGTCGACGTGCTCTCGGTTTCCCTCGGTGCCTGGTCGAGTCCCCCCTTCGATCACGACCCGATCGCCATCGCCGCGTTCAGCGCGGTGGCCAGGGGCAGCACCGTGGTGTGCGCGGCCGGAAACAGCGGCCCCGAGCCCTCCACAGTCACGAACGACGCGCCGTGGCTGCTCACGGTCGCCGCGGGCTCGGTGGACCGGAGCTTCTCCGCCACCGTGGGCCTCGGAGACGGCGAGCTCGTCGACGGTCAGGCGCTCGTTCAGGAGGCGAACTCGAGCTCGTCCAGGTCGTCGTACCCCTCCTCTTCTCGGAGAAACAGCCGCACTGCAATGAGCTCGTCGAAATTGTCGGAAGCGGCGTTGCCGGCCACCTCGTGGTCTGCAGGCCGACGCGCTCGACGAGCCCGTCGTGAGCGCCATGATGGGTGCCAGTGCCGGCGGCGTGGTGCTGATCAATGCCGAGAGCGAAGGCTACGCGACCGTCCTTCAGGACTACGGCCCGGGAGTGGTGCAGGTGACCGTGGCCAGTGGCCACAAAATCACGGAGTACGCGAGGTCAGCCGCCGGCAGCAAAGCCGTCAACGCTACCATCGTGTTCGACAACACGCTCCTCGGCGTCCATCCGGCTCCCACCGTCGCCGCCTTCTCGTCCCGGGGACCGAGCACGGTCACCCCCGGCGTGCTCAAGCCGGACGTCCTGGCGCCGGGGCTCAACATCCTCGCCGCGTGGCCGCCGCGGCTCCTACACGGCGGCGGCGGGATCTTCAAGGTCGTATCCGGGACGTCCATGGCGACCCCGCACGCGAGCGGCATCGCGGCGAGCTGCCATCCGGACTGGTCGCCGGCCGCCATCAAGTCAGCCATCCTAACGACGTCCGATTCCGTCGAGAGCGCCGGCAACCCCATAGTGGACGAGCAGCACGGGAGGGCAACCGCGTTCCTCACCGGCGCCGGCCATGTCAATCCCAGGAGAGCCGCCGATCCAGGCCTAGTATACGACATTGGCGTCGCCGAGTACGCCGGCTACATCTGCGCGCTCCTCGGAGACGGTGGCCTCGCAACAATAGTGCGCAACGCGAGCTTGACATGTGCGAAGCTGCCCAAGATACCGGAAGCGCAGCTCAACTACCCGACCATCACGGTGCCGCTGCTGCGATCGACGGCGTTCACGGTGAATCGGACGGTGACGAACGTCGGGCCGGCCGAGTCGACCTACACGCTGAAGCTGGAGATGCCCAAGTCGCTAACGGTGCATGTCTTGCCGGAGAAGCTGGTGTTCTCCAGTGTGGGCGAGAAGAAGGGTTTCAGCGTGACGGTGAGCGGCGGTGGCGGCGATGGGCACAAGGTGGTGGAGGGAAGCTTGAGTTGGGTGTCTGGGAAGCATGTCGTGCGCAGTCCGATTGTCGCCGTTCCCCACCGTATGTTACTAGGAAGCGGACGTTAATATGCCATAATTCTTGTTTTAAGTCACCTCAAGGTGTTTAATCACCATAATTTGAATGTCTACCATAACAATATAATTTGGACATATTTCCAATGGTTTGAAAAATTTCTTCACAGAGGATGGAAGTGGATCGAATCTAATCCAATCCGCATCAGCTGTATTAACAGAATAGGACGCAACTACGCCCTGGGCGTGCAATCAGTCACAAAAAATTGGTCCGTCAAACTGTTTTATTTGACCATCGTGAATATTCATACGTGCAACATGAAACAAAAAAACCGAGTTGTTGAAACATCAGATATCGATCTAGAGTGCAACACCAAAAACAAATAAGCGAAATAAAATACCGCCAAATTCTACATGAAACATTTTTATATCACATAAAACATTGAGTTATAAGTACTGAAACATCAAAAAAAACTTGCTAAAACATTCAAAGAACACCACATGCATCATTAGCGAATAAAATAATAAAATATCAAAAAATACTTATTAAAATATCTAGAGAACACCACACTGATAAAAAAACTATTTTACAAGCAACTGGTAACCCCTTTATACGAGCGTTTACCAAGCCGCCTGTGGTCGAGGGCCTGTGAAAATGCCTATTTCCACATGCGTAAAACAAACACTACCTGTGAAAATGATTTATATGGGCGGATATCTTAAGGAGCCATCCGTGTAATTGTAGTTTTAACAGGCGGTGCAGTTAGGATAACAGCCTGTGTAAAAGGTTTTTTATAAGCGGTATCAACGTAGTAGATATGGCATACCCCGTATATATGGACATACGCATCGGGAATACCGTATACCTAATAAGATACGGAGGATGAAGACAAATATGGATAAAGCCACATTCAAAGAGGAAAACAAACTCCGGATAGGGGAGGACTTCATAGTCCGACTCGGTGACGATAAGAAATCGTTTGCCCCTATCCTATACGGAAATCTCCGAGTTCTAGTTAGAGAGGGGATCATCTACCAATATAAATACATACCTAGGAGGGGAGGGCATCGAGTCATAAGTCTATAGATCTAGAGACACCAAGCCTGCGCCAAGGAGCAAGTTGTTTGCTAGTCGCTGACTATTATATCTCACCAATATTAGTTGGTAGGCTATATTAGACATCTTACATCCATACTTCTACTTGGTGTATATATTCTATCCAATACATATAAACAAGAGTATGTCTATTATCCAATCCGGGGCCCTGGACCTGTATAAAAATCCCTTTCCCCGTTTCACTTTTACATATCCATAAATATTGTAGTCGGGATCCAACCCATCGACATTTGACACGCTAGGTAGGGGCTTGTTATTCCGAAGGATTCGTTGAGATGCCTTCATGGAGCGACTTTTTTAACGAAGGATTTTATGGTCGTTTTAGCCTGAAAGATTAGAACCGGCCAATGGTCATCTTCCTTCAAGCCGGATCTATCACCTTCCCGGCCCCCTCAGCACCACCACAGTTCTGATTTTTCTCATGAAGCCGAAAACGAAGCCCAAGATCGGAAAGACTACAACCAGATCCGACAAGAAGACTTCGGCCCAAAAGCAATGGTGCCCAATCCATAGGACAAGTTCCCATACTTTGGCCAAATGCAAGGTATTTTTGGAGGAAGTCGACAAGCTGATGCATCCCCCACAAGCCAATTCTTGCAAGAGTTTTCCAATCCACTCCCGTTGGAGTTGATCTGACATGACAGGTTTAGACAATGAAGACGCTGCAAGCTTCTTGGATCGAGTGGTGGGGTTTGTTGACATGGACTCCGACGAGCCATTTGTACTTCAAGGTTTGGACGAAGAAGAGTCCTTGAATTCCATGCCAGGCTGTGATATCAGAGCCATCAACAAATCCCCCGCTCAAGATGGAGTAGTTAAATCCATCAAGGAGGGAGATGTTACTGATCAGAGGAATCAGGTTCCTGAGAAGACGCCTCCCAAGATGTGTACACCCCCTTGACAAGATGACCCGACTACGTCCGCTCACCAAATTCTTGGAGCTCAACAGCTACTGAGCCAACCGCCAGGCGCTAGTTGATCTTACGGCCAATCCTGCCACTATTGATTGGATAGAGAGGATGTGTGCCACCATCGCCAATCTAGATACCGCCTTCAAAAAGGCCGAGCAGGGAGGAGCCGCAGGATCAGGTGAGAATAGGGCCTCGTCAAAGCACCATGAACTTCCACGCAACAACAAGCTACCCCACAAGGACACGGCCAGTGGAAATCACCAACATGACCAACATCAGCAAAATCAACCCTACGAAGAGACAGACAATCACGGGAGACCGCTGGAACAACGAGCGACAAGATCAAGATCTTCGTGACAGTTTGAACAGAAGGTGGGAAGACCGTGAAGATCAAGGATGTCACGACAACCACAACTGCAGCAACTGCGTGGCCGCTGTGACAGGTTGAGAAGCCAAGGACGACAACACGATGGCTATCGATGACCTTATTGCCCCTAGTGACCTGTCGTTGTCGTCATCCTCGTACAACCCACATCCTCAGTGCATGAGGTCACCTAGCCGGCGACCCACTTTCTGACCAGGAACAGGATGCGGCGCATACACCCCCACCCTTCAGGAAGAAAGGTGGCCATCCCGGTTCCGACCAACACCGATCGAAAATTATGATGGCAGCATGGACCTCGAGGAATTTTAGCAAGTATACTACATGGTCTTTGATGCGGCCAGGGCAGACGAGAACGCTATGGCCAAATATCTGTTGACTGCATTGAAGGGATCTGCTTAGTCATGGCTCATCCATCTGCCACCCGAGTCTATCTCATCTTGGTAAGACCTTTGCCACCAGTTCACGGCTAATTTCCAGGGCATATACAAGCGACATGAGGTCGAGGACGATCAACACACCATGAGGCAGAATAACGGTGAATCTCTAAGGGACTACATGCAGTGGTTCAATGAATGCCACAACACCATCTTGGAGATCACCGATGCATTTTTTATCAAGGCATTCAAGTCGGGAGTCCGAGATCGCTACATGATCCAGGACCTGGCCATGAGAAGGATGACAACTTCCATGAAGCTATTCAAGATCATGGAAAGATGTGCTCGGGTTGACAAAGCTATTCGACACAATGGGAGAAAGGAAAAGACAGTCGAAGAAGCCAAGCCGAGCAGGAAGGATGTAGCGAGCACCTCAAAGTAGTTGGAGTAGCTAAAGAATTAGAAGAATAACAAGTGACAGAGGATTGAGGGGCATGTATTGGGAAGAATTAGAAGAATAACAAGTGACAGAGGATTGAGGGGCATGTATTGGCCATCGATCGAGGCCCACCGGCTCCAGAGCGATATGAAGCACAAGTGGAGGCTCTTGGCAAATAGTGGTGCCCAATACACAAGACAAGCTCGCATTCCTTAGACGGATGCCATGTATTGCACAAGACGATATCAAGACACCTGGAACTACCTTCCGAACAGTGAGTACGAGTGGTCGAGAAGGAGAACAACACCCGTGAGTCTTTGGACATTGAGGATGATTATCCTAATGCCCACCACAAAGTAGCCCACATCTTCGCGGCTCTACCTCCTATACTTCCAAGAGGGAATACAAGAAGGTGGAACACGAAGTCTGTGCTATGTCCCAAGGGCTAGCAACAAAACTGGCTTGGTCTGACTTCTTGATAACTTTTCGGACACCGACAACCAGCCGTACATGCTACCTTGGACGATATCCGATAGTAGTAGAACCTACTATCAAGAACATCAAGGTGGCTCGCGTCATGATCAACGATAGGAGCTCAATCAATCTACTCTTTGTACGTGCTCTTGATGCAATGAGAATCCCGAGAAGCGAGCTGAAGCCTTTAGAACAGCCCTTCCATGGGATCACCCTAGAGTCATCCGTTGGGGAAGATGACACTGCCAGTTACGTTTGGTGAGCATGACAACTTCAAGATCGAGAACATCACATTTGACGTAGCAGAGTTTGACACGACTTACAACCCGATCCTCGGAAGGACGGTGCTTGCCAAATTTATGGAGGTATCCCATTACGCCTATGTGATTACTATTCCGGCAACGCCAAAATAGATGTTTAGTGTCATAAGAAGAGCCTCAACATGGTCGAGCAGACTCTATGTTCGTCTGCAACTAAGGAACCTAGTCAGATTTAGCCTAAGATCTCCACGAAATCAGTATAGTTGACGAGCTCGGACCCTAGCCGCACGATGAAGATTGGGGCCGACCTCGATGAAAAATAGGAAAGCGAGCTCATCACCTTCTCTAGGAAAATGCAGACATATTCGGTTGATAGCCATTTGACATGCTCGGGGTCCCCAGGGAGGTGATAGAGCACAAACTTATAGTGCCACCGGATGTCCGATCAATCAAGCAAAAGCTGTCAAGGTTCGTGCCCGATCACAAGGAAGCTATTTGGGAGGAGATCGACAAGCTTCAAAAGGCGTGCAAAAGCTGACAAGCCCAGATTGGCTCGCAAACGAAGTTATGGTAAGGAAGGATAACAACAAGTGGAGGATGTGTGTAGATTTCACTGACCTCAACAAGGCGTGCCCAAAGGACAGCTTCTTCCTCCCCAGGATTGACCAGCTGATTGATTCCATAGCCGGATGCAAGTTGTTAAGTTTTCTCAACACGTGCTCAGGCTATCATCAGACCAACATGGCCAGAGAAGATGAGGAGAAGACATCTTTCATCACGCCCTCCAATGTTTTCTGCTACCTTAAGATGTCGTTCAGACTGAAAAATGCTAGGGCTACTTATCAAAGAGGAGTCCATGGCATGTTTCAGTCTCAGATCAGAAGAAACGTTGAGGCGTATGTAGGTGGCATTGTGGTCAAGACCAAAACCCAAGATTGCCTGATCGAAGACCTCCAGGAGACATTCAATAATCTTTAGAGGCATCACATGAAGTTAAATCTAGAGAAGTGCACGTTCAGAGTACCATCAGGAAAGTTAGTTGGATTCCTAGTCTCCGGGTGTGGAATCGAAGCCAATCCAGAAAAGATTAAGGCAATCAAGGATATGAAATCACCGACAAGACTCAAGGAGGCACAGAAGTTGATAGGATGTATGGCTACAACATCCTGAATTTTTTGAAATAAAAACTAGAAACTAAAATTTGGAACCAGCAAAAACTTTTCAAAAATTGCATCATGATGGACCTTCTGGAGTTTATTCTAATTTGAAACAGTGCCAAAATTCTAATACAAATTCGACTTGCTTAAAAATCCATGTCACGAATAATTTATTAAATGAGAAACCCTATAATTATATATATGAAACAAGGTTAAACTATTTTCAATTTACACATGTAGAGATAATTCAATTTTCCAATTTTAAATAGCTTGGGCCAAATCTCCCCCGGGCCCAACTCTCTCTATCTCTCCTTCACTCCTTCCCTGGACCAGCCCACTGGCCTCCTTCCTCCCCCCTGGGCTCTCCCCTCGGCTTGCCTCCTGATCCCGCCAGCCTAGCGGAGCCAGGCCGAGCCGCCCTAGCCCAACAGGAGACATCGGCCCGAGGCGACCGTTGCAGCTGTCCACCCCACGCACTTCCATGCCTATATCCGCCGATAAGCCATGCCGTTCAGCCCCACCCGTCAGCTTGTCGCTACCCAGCGGGCACCCACATGCATGTGCCCGCATGCTCATCCCCTCCGTCGGCTGGTAGACCGAGCCACGTCTCGCTGTGCCCACCGAGCTAAGCACCTCCCTCATCCCCTCCGACCGCCCTTGCACCCAACAGGCCAAGCCACGCTCACCGGACTGAGTGGTGCCTCGCCTGTCGTCGCCTAAACAACTGCCCTTGCCCCCGTCCTCACGCGACCGTCCCTACCCAAAAGCCACCATCGTGGTCTTGGCCATCCTCACATCGCCTCACTTTGCCAGGCTCAACCGCCCTCGTGTCGGCTAGATGCTGCGGCACCCTGTGCTACCGCATGCCACCGCTGCGTGCCCCGGCAGCCGATGGACTGGCGAGCAAACGAGGTCACCGACCCACGCCCACCTCGGATTGTGAGGTAAAATGCCGCCCCTTCCACCGCATACCTCCCCATCTCTCGCATGCCGTCCTGCCTTGCCTGGTTCGCTGCCACCGCCGCGCTTGCCGCCCATGTGCGTACGAGCCCTACCACCGGCTGCCACCGCGCCTACCAACCGTGCCTATAAAAAAGGCCAATTTCGTTAGCTATTTTCCCCTATCCACCCTGCCTCCGCACCGCCACCACCGGAGCGAAGAGGAGAAGCACAAATCGACACCACTGACCTCTGCCGTCCTGTGCCACCTATAACGCCCAGAAATTCGTAACCCGAACTCTGAACATTCCTGTGTATTAAATCACTGTCCAGGAAAGCCAAGGTACACAATACCAAGTTGCCATACAGAGTGCATCTTACAAACAGAATAAAATTGTCTCACATAAATGCAGCGGCAAAAACAAATAACGTCTATGTACAACTTGCCAAGCGAAGGCTTTCATTCCACAGGCATCTTGATGGCGGAGCCAGCCTAGTCCTCTTGATGGTCCTCGTCAGACTCAGGCATCTTGATGGCGGAGCCAGCCTAGTCCTCTTGATGGTCCTCGTCAGACATGTACTCCACCACTGAGAGGAGGAAAAGGAGCAAGACTGAGTACCACCCATAGTACTCAACAAATCACATCCACAAATATGCACAATGCACGGGAGACAAAGATAGGCTCAGGGTTTATTTGCGTAAACGCAGTTGCAAACAGTAGTTCGTAAATAGTAAAAGGTTGATTAATTGAACAATATTAATCCTCCATTGATCAACGTTACACCATGTTAACCAGGCCCAACTATCCACCTAAACTATACCAGTTCCATTAAGTCAAGTTAATTAAATAATGGTGAGACTAATCACGGTGAGTCTTGACCAATCGCCCATATCCGCGAGCGCGGCTATTTGAATAGATTTACTCTGATCAGAGGTGTACAATTGTACCCACAAGACACAATCCCACACGCGTTTCCATGTACCGGTGTGTCACCATGATACCCTGTGAGAGGCTGTGACAGAACCATTCACGCAACCTCTTCCCAACCATCCACACCACGCTGAGGTTGCACCTGCCGCCATGACACCCCGCAACGGCTAGGCTATCCCCTTGTGCCACAATGGATCCGAAAGCCAATCAACCCTACCCCGGGCCGACCCAACTCCATGATGCCCATCCTCACCAACGGTGCCTAGGAGAGGGAGAAGAGATGCTACAAGCCCAGCCGTTGCCCACACTGGCTTGTGGAATGTACGAGTATTTGACCAAGGGGTTCTCGCGAACCAGTCCTTAACTGCCATGGGTGCGACCAACAAAACCTTGCACCTACAGCTCACCATTTAGGTTAAATTGTACTAATTTAACATCAACATATCCAAAGTTCCATTTTCAGACATTGAGTCGAACCATAAATGTAGATTAAAGTATTTAAATCCCCATGTGAGCTAAAGGTTTCTAAGCAGGGCTAAACATCCTGACAATAACCTCTAGTCATATTATTACCTAGCTACAAAGGTGCACAGGTGGAATAAAGTCAGAGCAATTAAAATTGCATTTGTATAGGTCACCCTTCCCATATGAAATGTTGAAATAATGCATGTTTATTAATTTAAAACAAATAGTTTGCAATAAATGGGTACAAAATGATCGAGAAAACGATGTGACTTGCCTTGCTTCAGCTCGGCGAATTCGGCAACGATTTCGTAGTAAACTGGAGGATCGATGGCGTCGGTATCTATAGCACACAACGCACAAACAATTAAAAACATTACATGTGGACATGGAAACAGGGGCTGAAAGTATTGTTAATGGATTCTTGGCATTTTTTTGGATTTAATAAAATTTGAATGGAATTAATCGGAGCTCAAATGAATTAGTTATGAATTTTAGAAGTTTAATTGTGATTCTCCTATGCAAAAGAAATTTCTAAATAATTTATTGTGCATTAACAAGGATTTAATGCGTCAGCGGACCACGGGGAACCGGCGCCGATAGGTGGGACCCACGGGTCAGTGGCGCGAGAGAACAGCGCTCGGTGGACGCAATCCACGTGCGTGCAACCGCGGACACAGGCACACGAGCGGTCCCGATCTGCCGAGGCAGATCGGACGGCTCGGACCGAGCCGGGAACGAGCCCCGCCGGTGCACATGGCCGGTGACGGTGCGTGAGCCCGATGGTCACGCCGGCGACCATCCGGCACAGCGGAGGGCAACAGTGAGCAGCGGAGGAGGTGAGGAATGTGGCCAAGCGCTCACCGAGTTGCGGCGACCGACGGAGAGTGGCGGACGACGACGGTCGGAGGGGTTTGGTGGCGGCGAGGTTTAGGATTTCGATGGCGACGGCGTTCCGGCGGCTCAAAGCGACGACGGAGGCACGAACGAGGTGTAGGAGGACCTGGCGAAGGTGTAGAATGTGTTAGGAGGGAAAAAGACCGAGTGGGTTGATGGGAATCCACGGCCGACTACCGGCGGAGCGGGCGGCGAAAATCAGGAGCTCGACGCGGAGGGGGTTTAGATCTCGGCAGGCGTGGGCACTGAGGGGAAGGGAGGACAGACATGGGGATGGTTTATATGTACTTGGCTGCGAGAGTTCGTGGCCGAGTTGGTCGAAGTTCACGGGGTTGCGGGCGGCAGCCACGGCGGCTTGTGGGCGTGATTCACGGCGGTGTGGGCGAGAGGGTGGAGAAGTGGGGGAAATGGGGGGGATTGGTCGCATGGTTCGAATTAGAGCCGAGGCGTGGGGGAGCGGGGACTGGCAAAATCTCGACGCTCGGTGGCTCGATGGCGGAGGTTGGGACGAAACTAACATGTGGGGCTCGGTCCCACAGGTAGCGGGAGCAGTGAGGGGAACAACGCGGGCGAGGAGGCGCTGACTGGTGGGCTCCACAACAGAGAGAGAGAGAGAGAGGAGGGGCACGCACGATGCGCGATAGGCCGAGACACAGTACTGGGCCGCAGTCCAGCGGGAAGAAAGAAAAAGGAAAAGAGAAAGGAAGGAAAAGAAAGGAAAAAGAGAATTCCAGAAGGATTTTTAATTCCAATAATTTGTTTTGATTTATTAAAATACCTCCAGTGCTCTAAAAATTCAGTAAAATCCTGTTAGTGTTATTTTGACAAGGAGAATATACGAAATATTCTCAGTCAAATAATTTATTATTTCGCATTTTACTTATTTAATTAATTCTCTTGACCTTTTAAAATAATTTCTTTGAAGCTTCTTCTCTAATATATTTTGTGTGGCTCTATTTAAGGGGAAACTCAGGGTGTGACACCACCCGTGCCCTGTCTTGTCACCGCCTCGACCATAATTTGGACTGTTTCACTTCCCGGTTGCCGCACCGTGAGCACCTCACTGGCAACCTCCTTCTCCTAGTTTCTTAGCCGACGGGATTTTGCCTGATTTGCCACCGCCTCGTCGCGTAATCACACGCCACCGCCGCCTATCTTCTGCACCATAGCCCGTCGCTCGAGAGCCTAAACCACTGCACCCCGAGAAATTGAGGGCCACGGGACCTCGCCGACGGCGAGACGGCACCAATGGCCGAACGCAACGTCTGGGCCCCCGCGAGCTGCCCGCGAATCAGCGCCACGTGTTAGCACGCGCGCCCCGCACCAAGCCGAGACAGAGGAAGGGGATAAACACCCCCCTCTCTCTGACATGTGGGACCATAGTTTAATGACCTTCATAATCTGTTAGGGTGACATGTAGGCCACCGTCATTAGTGAAATTTAAATAAAACTGGTTAAAGAAATGTGTCACTGACATTTGGACCCCATTGGCTTAATAAAACGTAATCGACCCTGTGTCACTAATGTGTGGGTTCAGGGCCTTGACCGGTCTGGTTGATCGGGTCCACCTTACCCCGGCCCCACCTGTCAGTGACAGAAGCCTTTACTTTTTGGAAAACTATTTTTAAGTTTCTCTGGACCCACTTGTCAGTGAGAGAAAATAGATTTTCTTTAGGAAAATAATTCAGTTAATGGATAGGATATTTCAACAGTAACCTTTTTGCAATTAATTTGAATTAATTCAAATTTGACTCTTCAAAAGCTAATAACTCCTTCATACTAAGTACAAATTAGGTGAAACTTTCACCAAAATTCATCTAAAATCAAGATCTACCAAATGGCACTAGTTTGGTATTTTTTCCATTTTTCTTTATATTGGTTTCCTATTAATTAGTGTTTAGGGCACGAGTTTGAATAACCGTTTCACCAAATTAGGGTATGTGTGCGATGACGAGCCGGTTGACACCAAGGAGGAAGTTGCCATAATCGAGCAAGGCAAGTCGCCACGCCCTTCCCCTTGAACATGTTGTATCTAATGTGAAAATGTCTTGAACATGGTGTACAAATAAAATTGATGCTATATTAAAGTTGCGTACCTAAATTCTGTTTAAACCTCTAGTGATATTGATGCCATGTTCCTTGATGCTGTATGCTATTTGTATCCTTAAGTCAACTATTGACAATGCTTAGTGTTGCTTACTAAACTTAATATATACATGTGATAATGGTCGGGATGGGGATAGTCGTTCTGGGTAGGGCGTGATCGTCATTTCATGCAAGTGGAGACATGAAATGCCAACGGTTGTGAAGACCAAAACTAAGGAATACAATCATTTTTAATTGGGCGGCACGGATTGATTGCATGGTTCCTAGGAAAGGCTAGCACCGACCCTAGTCAATTAAGGACCGAGTCAAGAAAACAGGTAGGAAACGAATAGAGTATGGCTACATTTCTCGTATGGGCATAGGCCTAGTGGACTAAGTGATTCTAGTGGGGTGGCACCCCAGTCATGGGTGGTTGTGATCACTGTAATGCGTTGTGTTGGAACAAAGAGGATAGAGTGCGTTTTAATTGACATGTCGAATAAAATGAACCTGCTTCCCTCTCCTTGATACCTCTGTGTCCAAGACTCCTCACACACTGGTAAGACATGATTGGAGTGCCAGGGGTGCATAGGGCTCATAGTCTTTGGAGCGGGTGCTGCAATACTAGAAGATCTAAAAAAGTGGGGTGGCAAGTCTTATGTGTTGGGTATGCCATGTAGTGCGGGTAAAGTGTACATCCACTGCAGTGTGAGTAAAACCAATTTATTTGAATATTTGTGCTCACGGTTAGAAGAGCACTGGGACTTATACTAGTCTTGACTAGACTCTCAATCTTCAAACTTAATTAGAATGGTGATGGATGGATATGGGAACTTACCCGAATGCGGGAAAGTGGAATTGGATAATGGTTGGAGAAATGGACATGAGGGTAAACCAAACTGTTGACACCCAAATTTGGCACTAGTTTGGATTTATAGCAAGTTCAAGCCAAATTTAGAAGGGACCGTAGCTTTCCTGTGGAGGCCGGTCTGACCTCAGGTGTCCGAGCGATCAGACTGGACAATGAACTGCGGTCTGACCGCCAAGCTTTTCTCGTGTTTCCTTGCTTGAGGCCGGGGTTTTTAGAGTCCTAATTGATCTCTAAGACTAATAAGACGTGGAGAAGACTCTGTAGATGCAAGACCACCCCTCCTATAAATAGGAGGCCAGACGATCGAAAAAGCACAAATCAACCATCAATCGTCAAAATCAATCTACTATTTTACCCTCTATATTCTACTCTCCCTCCTTCTTGCTAATATATCCCATGTCTATTCTCCTCCAATCCCCACTCAATTTTGCTCATTGTCTCTCGTCTCTACGACATTTGAGGACATCCTAGCTGGCTTGCAGAGCCTAGGACAAACCGGCGCGCGTTCATCCTGAGGGGTCACTCTCGGGTGATTGTTCGGCGGCATCTACCCCCTGTGGCGACACATCTTCAGGTGTCGCCACAGGTTGCACACAAGGTGCTCCCGTGTGTGGCGTGACATGTTTTTGCGCCAACACACTTTTTGGCGACTCCGCTGGGGAACAATTTCGGTTGTGATAGCCGAGATTCTACTTCTCCACCATGGGCTCTCGCACCAAGCTTGATCAAGACAACATCATGGCGGCGGATTATGGAGAGTTGCCGGAAGCCTATCGCCAAGCGTTTGAGGCTCAAATTGAAGACCTACGGCGAAGGATGGCTTCATGCTACCGGAAGACAAGGTAAGGTGTCATAAAGCAAGAGGAATTTACATTGCCCATCGACGACAAATCTGAGGTAACAACCAATTCTAGCAATACTCCTGTTCTTGCATCTGAAATTGCTCAAATAGTAGATGGTGCTGTTATTGCTAGCTTAAATAGTCGGTTTACATCTTTTAATACTACCTTTGAGAAAACTTTAGATGCTTGCATGAATGAGATGGAGAATCGGCTTAATAGCCGATTGTTAGGTGGTGCATCTACTTCATATAATAGTGATCATATGTATGGTATTCCATCGGAGTTTAATATACCAAAAGTACCTATACAACAAGATTGGCTGATGAAAAATACCTATGTTCCATTCAATACTGCGGCACTGTACGCCGGTCAGACCGGTACAACACTGCCGGTCCGACCAGAGTTTTCGGCCGATCAGTCCAGTGCAATGCTGCCAGTTAGACCGAAGACAGCGGCCGGTCCGACGGTGGGGGGGGGGGGGGGGGGGGTGGGGCATCGTTGGTCAGACCGCCCTTGATGAATTTTTTGGGATCGGCTCCTGCAATGGCCGTTCCTAGTTATCCTATGGTCAGCAGCTATGTTCCAGGGCAAGTTTTAATGCCTTATAACGCTGCTGCCCCTATTTCTCCTAGTATAGCACTTCAGAATTCGGCTAATCAACATGGAATCTTGCTAAATCCATTAGTCAGTGGTACACCACCACAACCTAAAAGTCTTGAAGATGAGTGCCGAAATTTTCAAGAACGCTTTCGGTATAGATAACTAACCGGCTCAAGGCCCAGGCCGCCTCCCCTTCTCCTTCCCATATAGAAGGCCGAGCAAGCCAAGCCAGCAGGCCTAGCAAGCCCTGGCCAGCGTCCTCCCCAGCCGCGACGGCCAAGTGCTCGACAAAACGCGCGCTGGTATCGCTGCACCCAAGTCGAGCCAGCTCTCCGTCATCGTTATTGGTCCGTCGCCATCCCACTACTCGATGTGTTGTCGCATCAACCCCAAGCCCAGGACAACAACTTCCATGCCCGGCGCTGCTCCCCCATCACGACACCCGCACCACGCCAAAGCACGTTGACAAGCCAACGCTGCGGATCCCACTGGTGAGCCCGCAAGCGCGTACCCGCACCCTCGCCCCGTCGCCGTCGCTTGCCAGACGCGACGCCTTGGCCATTGAGTCCCGCCATCCCTGCGCCACCGCCTGCCATCGTGAATCCCGCTGGTGAGCTTGCTCACCTAGTCTCCATCGCTGCTCGACGTGACCCAACATCTCCTGTGCCGCGCCTGCCCGCCCCGTCGCCTTTGCCATCCCGTACCGTGCGAATCCCGCCGGCCTCGCTCCACGCCTCGTTGCGCCGCCCGCTCCACGCCAAAGCATGCTGACCTCCACCGCACTGTCGCCGTCACTTGCCCCCAACAAGACCCGACACGCCGCCCCCTGCCACCGCGCAACCTCTGCGCACGCCAACACCACCAAACGACCACCGGTCCGAAGCCCGCGCCGATGCCGAGCTCGGCCATCGGAACATTGGGAAGTCAAAGGTCTCCCCTGCCACCCCAACGGCTCCACCACCCTTACCTCAGACTGCAAACCAGCCTTGGCCGTGACCTGTAAAATGGAAGGAGGCTGAGCTTGCCCTCGCCGTATTTAATCGAGCGCTCTATGTGTGTGCCTCGCCCAAGCCCTCCCCCTCACCTCTCCTTCATCCCGCCTGCCACCGTGCCTCGAGCAATGCGGGGCCGCACCGGAGAAAGAAGGAGGAGGTTGTTCCGCCCGTGCCAACCTGAAGTCATGGGCAACAACACCATCACGTGCCCAACCCGCCACGCCCCTGCTTCGATTGTGCTCTGACCACGAACGATGGCGCGCCGCCTCCTGGCCACCACGAGGTGAGTCACTCCGTCCTTTAGCTCCTCTTACTCTCTAGTTTGTTTGCCGGTCTTCTCCTCCTCCAATTGTACCACCGCGCTGCCTCAATACGGGTGTCGCCGCCCCGCCATCATGACCACTGACGCCAACTCACCGCGAGCAAGCCCCAGCAAGGAAAAGTAGGGGGAAACCTCCCGGCTCCACGGCACAGCTCCCCTGAGCTGGATTCCAACTGGAACTCATCCTCCCCGCTGGAATCATCATCAACCTGAACCTTCCCCCTCTGCCTCACCGCCACGCCCGACCAAATTTGCCCCAACGTGGGCATCACTACTCACCGCCGACCGCCTACACCCCGAAGCAAACCCAATCCCACCATGCCGCCAGCCGCAGGCCCCTCCTTGCAGCCGTCACCGCCTTTCGCAAGAGCAAGCGCCTGCTGCCCGCGTCGAGAGAGAACCCGAGGGAGGAAGAAGAAAGAGAAAGGAAAGTGAGACCAACATGTGGGCCCCACAGGATTTAGTTTATGATTAGAGTTAATTAAATCAAATCCCTAATCACTGGCTGACAATGGGCCCAATCTGTTAAGAGAATCTAATTAAAAACCTTTTTAAACCTCTGTATCAATGACATGTGGACCCCACTAGCTTAATAATCTTTTTTAACTTGTTTAGCCTCAGAGTCATTGACAACTAGGTCCCCAAGACTCCCCGGTTACCTTGGCCAAGTCAAGAATTTTTTTGATTTTTATATTTATTTATTAAAAGATTTGCAAAAATAGATTTTTGTTTGAAAAAATTGCAAAAATAGACTCCCGCCGCCCTCTGGTTGGGCGATTTTTAAAAATCGCCCAACCAGAGGGCGATTTTATGACGTGGCTGACGGCCGTTGGCCCCCCCGCCGACGGCCGTCAGCCATTTTGCAGACGGCCCCCCGGCCTTCCAAAAACCGCCCTCTTAGAGGGCGGCAAGGGGGCCGCCTGCAAAATGTGCCCGGGGCCGGCCATTTTACAGGCGGCCCCCTTGCCGCCCTCTGAGTGGGCGGTTTTTGGCTTGCCGCCCAACCAGAGGGCGGTATTTAGCTTTAACACAGTCCGGACCGTCCGGACCCTATCCGGACGGTCCGGACAGCATGCCCAAAAAAAAGAAAAAAAATAATTTAGAAAAATTAATTTTCGAAATCAATTTTTATGTGATTACCGGCTGCCGTCACTATTCCCTAGACGCATACTGTCGCCACTCCCTGGCCGCGTCGTCCTCACACAGTAGTTGCATCGCTAGTTGGATATCAGTAGGTTTGTATGATAGTTAATGTGTGTTCGGTTGTCACCGCTCGGAATGTACTTTCGTCGTGAAGTTGACACTCGAAAATTCATGTTTTTGATCAGGTTCGTCAGAAACGTAGATCGTAAGGAATACGTCGTCTGATCGATGAGCGCAAACGAAATAAAGTTATTTCATCAAGAAACCTAGAATTAATAAAACATTATATACAACAGACAAACTATTACAGACACAAAGTACTACGGGCCCGGACCGTAACCTCTAGGTCTCTTCGACTTCCTACCCTGCGCTCGCACCTGTCCCTGGGAGTACGTCAACCGGTCTGGTGGTACAGCACGGCCAGCGCGGGTCGTCTGCACGGGTGTGGCAACCGGTGGGTCCTGTGTCTGTGGTGGCGGAGCTCCTTCGAGCTGCGAGGCAGCTAGTGTCTCGTGGATCTCCTCGCCCTCGTCCTCGTCCTCCAAGTCGTCCTCCTCGAAAGGACCCGGTGCCCAACCGCTGCCGCGTGCGCCCTGCGTGGAGGAGCCAGCGCCAGCAAACATCGCTGGCGCTGTAGAGTGGAACAATGTACACCAAATTATTGATTATTGCAAATCAAAATTTTACAAGAGAAAAGTAAACTTTGATATAACCTGAAGGACCTCCTGTGGTGGCACCGGGGGGACTTGTCATGCCCAGCTGCGCGTGTGGTCGTGTGTGGTACACTCCATGCGTCGACGTGCTAGCTCCAGAGGGATGTAGGTACGGTGTAGCGAAGGCTGCAGGGAAGCATATTGATGTACAACGGTGCATGTCGTACAAGGAAACATATTATGAACAGAAGGTTAGTAGAATTTACCTCTGGAGGGGCCAGACGGCTGACTAGAACCCTGCGGGCGCACTCCTGCTCCTCGTCCTGTTCCTGCTGGGCGTGGCTGCTGCTGCTGCATATAGACGGGAGGTATCGCATCAGCCGCACGACAAGTGAGCGCACGAAGCACTGTGTGCAACGCCTGACGAATCCTCCCGAAGGTCGTCCTCTGCTCGTCCGCAGTCAGCACGATCCCAGCGTCCAACCGTCCGAACGCCTGGTCGCGCGTGCAAAGACTACAGAGTCCGAGATTTGCACGGGCCGCGATGGCCTGTGGACTATAGGGCTCCCAGACAACGTCGCTGGGCAGCAGGCGGTCGAACTCCATAACGAACTCGGACTGCTCATCTGTTTGTTTAGAGGTCAGCTCATCCAACCTCCTCCAAAGCTCATTGAACTTCTTCTCTTGATTCTGTGCGCAAAGCCTCTTGAAAAGATCCATAAGGTGCTTATTTCTAAACTGTTTGTAGAAATTAGCACCCATATGACGCATGCACCATCTGCTTTGGACATCAGACCACCTTGGTGGGTATCCCTTTTCAACACTTCCATCTCTCAGTTCCTCAATTGCACGCAGCAAGCCGGAGTTACGGTCATGTATGAGGCATACGTCTGGTCTCATCCGTACAACTGCTGTCTTAACCCTTTCTAGGAACCAATACCAGCTATCAGTGTTCTCACTCTCAACGAAAGCAAAAGCCACCGGCAGAACTTGGTTGTTTCCATCAACTCCAATTGCCGTTAATAGCTGTCCTCTATATTTTCCAGTCAGAAATGTCCCATCGATGCAGAGGATAGGACGACAATGGATAAATGCCTGAATGCAAGCACCTAGTGCAAAGAATACACGTTGCAACACACTTTTATTACCATGGTCAACTGATGGAAAGGCTTTCAGGTCATAGCACGTCTCCGGATTCCTCTGAAGAATACAGCCTAAGAGACGAGGCAAATTATCATAAGATGCTTCAAATGTACCAAATCTCATCTCTACAACCTTCTGTTTTGCCCTCCAAGCCTTATCATAGCTAATTGTATATTTGAATTTCTCCTCAATATGTCTAATAATTGACCTTGGTTCGTACCCCAGATTGTTGACAATATGGGAGTACATCTCTGTTGCAACAAATGCAGAGGTCATGTTTCTATGATATTTTTCAACACCTGTTAAGTAACATGAATGCTCGGTCACGATTGAAACTTGCCAATAATCTTTCCATTTACCCTTGAATGCGTGCACCCGCCAAGGACACCCATCCTTCATGCACTTCACTTCATACACTGATTTGTTTGACTTCACGACCGAGAACTCCCTCTGAAGTGACACCGCCCATTGTTTGACTGCCTCCTTTAAATCTTCTACATATGCGTACTTAGCCCCTGAATGACCTCATTCTGCTTGTACTCCCATGGCACATGATGCCGCTCGGAGATAGTAAGCCGCAGAGAAGTCCTCGTTGCTCATTCTGCAGGCATCACGTTGTCCTCATCAGACGAGTCATCATACTCTGCATGCTCATTTTCAGAATCTTCCTAGCCATTTCTTGGACGATCGTGTCGATTTGTTCTCCCTCATCCGCCACACCTGTTGCCTGCTATCTTCTTCATTCCTCCTTCATTCCTCCCTTCATTCCTCCTTCATTTTCTTCCATTGTTTCACTATCACCTCCCGCCGTACTTGGACCCTCATCATCTTGTACGGGCATTGCACCAGCGGTGTTATCTTTCTCATATATGGACACAAGTTGCCCAGTGGCCAGCCACGTTGAAATGCATTCTCCACATACCATCTCCAAGTGGCAGTGCAATCCACCGGCATCAGTTCCCAAAAAAACCTTCAGCTACACGACTGACTACTATACAAGGTTATTCCGCTGAGCTGAGGGTCCAGTCGAAACCCTCGCATCAGCCAGTTGTATACTGACCCAAAATTCTCTCAGCTGGTCTATCAATACCCTTAGCCGTCGAACTAAACTCCGACAGATCTATCACCGTCTGGACCATATCTCACATTCCTTGCCCGTGAAATAACTGAAATATCACCTTATTTGACATATCTGTTGATGAAAAATACAGTTAAACTAGGTACCAACATCCTCCTTACATCTAAAACCGTGTATTCTAGATTTTATAAGTACCATCTGTACAAAAAGTAAGTCATCTAACAGATTAACTAAAAACTACAGATCTATATAGTACTATATACGTAACTAGTACATTACTACATCAATTCTTACATACAAATAGAAATTGCAAAGGAACAATGGATTTTACCTGTAGGCAAATCAGCAAACGGGCAGAGCTTCGCTGCTTTCGCCCTCTCTGCTCTCTCCTGTTTTTTTTCCTAATTTGAGTGAATTTTATGACATTTTTTGAGTCTGGGAGGGGGTTTTATACCCGGAGGGGGAAAAACCGCCCTCCCAGTGGGCGGCAAGGGGGCCGCCTGCAAAAAACCGCCCTGAAAATGGGCGACTTTGCAGGCGGCCCCCCGGGAGCCAAAAACCGCCCTTTCAGAGGGCGGTTTTTGGGCGCATTTTGCAGGCGGCCCCCTTGCCGCCCTCTGAGGGGGCGGTTTTTATGCGCATTTTGCAGGCGGCCCCCTTGCCGCCCTCTGAGAGGGCGGTTTTTATGCGCATTTTGCAGGCGGCCCCCTTGCCGCCCTCTGAGTGGGCGGTTTTTGGGACGCCGGGGGGCCGTCTGCAAAATGGCTGACGGCCGTCGGCGGGGGGGGCCAACGGCCGTCAGCCACGTCATAAAATCGCCCTCTGGTTGGGCGATTTTTAAAAATCGCCCAACCAGAGGGCGGCGGGAGTCTATTTTTGCAATTTTTTCAAACAAAAATCTATTTTTGCAAATCTTTTAATAAATAAATATAAAAATCAAAAAAATTCGCCAAGTCAAAAGCTGAGCTAGGCCCCACTTGTCAGCCACACATATCTTTTCCCTAAGAAAAATAATTCAAATAGACATAAAAACCCAAGGACCCCACCTGTCAGTGTCTCTAGTCCTCTCCTTTAATTAAGGAATTCGGAAAGTAAATTAAAAATGATTTGAGGAATTATTTCAGTAAAGAAAAATATGAATTAAACTTTGAAAATTCATAACTAATTCAAATGAATTCCAAATCGAGTGAAACTTCTCTAAAATTTTGTAAATTCAAGATCTTCCTTCTGGACCCAAAATAATAGTTGTCACAAATATAATTTTTGCACAAATATGAAATAAAGACTAGTGGATAATTAATTTCCCATATTAAAAATCCTCTTTATACTAATTTATAAATTCAATAATGGGATTAAGACCCCTAAACCATAAAAATTGCAAAACACTACCATGACACTTAATTTCTAAAATTATAGGAAAGACCCAAATAGTTTCCTATACTAAAATTTAGTTTTTGACAATTGAAGGATTAAAGCAACATTGATAGTACTCTTAAAATATGCTAACCCAGGCTTTAAACTATGAAACATACAAGAACCTTGTTTTTCTGATTTGTGAAAAAGAATAAATAATTTGTAAGTGATCTTGAGTAAATGACCAATTAATGTATCTTTATATAGACTTAAAGGAAACAAATGCATCTTCTATACGACAAGGGAAATACATATATAGCTAATTAAATCCTACAATAAAACTCACCTTTACCTAATAACCCTAATAAACAATAATATAAATCACCTAAGTATTTGTTGATGTTTCCGTAGTTTTGGTACCATCCATTAGAAAAATCATCCCATAGCCTTTCTTTTAGAATTGTCGTACCTAGATAAAATTATAAGCTATTACAAAACCTTTAATGCCAACCATTTAATTTAGATGGAAACTAGTTTAGCCATAAATTCGCCATATCCCAATAGCTAAACCAAGACATATGTTATTAAGGTAAGTATTTTTCTTGTATTACGTAATTCCTACATAGCCACCATGACAACTAGAATAGTAAGCCTTAGCCTTTAAGTTTTCTTCCTTCCCAAGAAACCTTAGCTCCCAAGCTTCCTTGCTCTACAAGATGTTCATCCACTAAGGAACCTTAGCTCCTAAGCTTCCTTGCTCTACAAGATGTGTATCAACTAAGGAACCTTAGCCCATAAGTTTCCTTGCATGGTAAGAAACTTAGAGCCCAAGCCACCTCAAGTTCCCTTGCCTATATAAGGAATAGGAACCACATAATTGCAACCCCCTTGGCCCTTGGAATCCATTAGCAAGCAAGAGATATGAGCAACCCTTAGGTTCTTTTTCCATCTATTTTATTGGTTGATTGCATTTGGATGTTACTTAAATATTGGTTTCCCCGCGCTCTATAGAATCCATTTGCGTTAGTCGAGAGGCAACGTGTGTAGCTTCTAGGAGGTGAAGGTTGATCAAGATTTGTTATGAAGAATAAGGACTATCTTGAGCAGGCAAGTCACCACATCCCTCTCCTTGAGCATTTTGATCCTAGTTTGCGAACTTATTTGTTTGTGAAATAAATTGCATGCTACATAAAAATGCGAACCCAATTATTGATTATGCCACCCTTGTTTGAGTACCCTGTTCCTTGAAGCCATGATATTAATCGAGTCCCAATTTAATAAGCAATGCTTAGCCGTGCCTAGTTGCACCTGGGTGATTGAATCACCCTTCCTCATGTCTTAAATGAAAATGGGACGATTGATTGGGCAATCACTAGGGTTACAGTGATTGGCGAGGATGGAGACATGTAATGCCATCCCGCGTGCATAATGAGGATCCATTTGTGAAAACCAAAAACAAGGGAAAACCTATTTCGACCGGGGCGGCAGGAAAGAAATTGGGTGGTTCTGGGAACGGCAAGTGCCGACTCTAGTCAATTAAGGACCGAGTCAAGAAGCTCTATGGGAAATGAACAGAGTATGACCGCATCTCTCCTATGGGTATAGACCTAGAGGATTAGGTAACCCAAGTGGGGTGGCACTCCAGTCATGGTTGGTTCTACACACGAAGATTATGATGTTGCGAAGTGTTGATATATGTATTGTGATGATAAATGTCGACAAACTTGAAATGCACCCTAAGTATATATATAGTGTATCTCCTAGATCTCTCGGGTTCCAGGACTCCTCTCACCATGAGGGTTCATAGTCCTTGGAGCGGGTGCCGCAATGCAAGGGAAGCTGAAAGACCAGGCCGTGACAGGTCTCATGTGTTGGGCAGAGTCACGGGTTGTGGGTAAAGCGTACATCTACTGCAGTGTGAGTAAATCAATCTATTCGAATAGCCGTGCTCGCGGTTAACGGAGCATCGGGACTTGTACTACTCTTGACTAGACTCATAATTTTCTAAAATTGATTAATGGGTGGTTACGAGATGGTGATGATTTGGATGGCTATGGCTATTGTTCCTTGGGAGGCAATGGGACAATGAGTCGTAGAAATTGCATGATTAGCGGTGGCAAGTCAATTCCGAGGCGGTCTTGGGATTGGCGAATAAAACCTTCGTTGAGCAAACATTACGATATTAAAATTGTTTTCAAGTCTACCTTGCTAGGTCATAGGTATTTATGAAATGAATCTCAAAATTGGCTTTACGCAAAATAACCTCAGCCCCTCTTTGAGTACCTTGTGCATAAGAAGCATATTTGCATGGTGGCTTGCCGAGTACCTATGTGCTCGTGGTTGCTCAATTACTATGTTTAGCAGAAGAACAGGCCAAAAAAGAAGACCTTGCTAGTATGTTCTGCATACTTAGCAGGATGGACGGAGTGCCAGTTGGCTAGGTCGCGGCCCTAGTCAACTGCCTGTGGGCATAACGATAGGAGGCTACCACTACTCGTTTTCAATTTGCTGTTACTCTGATAAGGTGCGGCCATTTAGGCCTTAATAAAGGTATAAACTCCTCTAGTCTCATTGCAATTCGTACTATGTTATGAGCTAGCTATGTTTTATGTGTACCAACTACTGATCTAGGGATTGGTACAGGGAAACACAATAGGTTTCCAGTTTTCAAACCAAGTGGAGCTTAATTGGAGAGGTGAACACAGACCTCATGACTGGTTAAACTAGTCGAGCAATGGCGAAAGTGTTTAAAAAAATGGCTAGGACATAGGCTTGTGAAATGATTTGTGAAAACTAGCCTTGTGCAGATAACCCTGTGCCTCCCTTGAACCCTGTGAGCATCTATTCATGTTGTAGTGGTGGCTTGCGAGTACTCTAAGTACTCACCGTTGCTTATTTCCTCTTTTAAGGAATAGATGCTATTGATGTTTTACACTGGCAATAATAATATAGGGCTGCTCGTGAGACCTAAACTTGATGGATTGCAAAGAAACACGGAATAATTTATACTGGTTCAGGTCCTAGAGATGAGGTAAGACCCTACGTCCAGTTGTGGTGTATTGCCTTTGAGGTTTCTCTGGTGAGAGATTGTTCTTATGCTGATTCTGCCCTCAGGGGGCGCCCTACCTCCCCTTATATACTAGGGGACAGGGTTACAAGGTAGGAATCCCTGTCGGACTACGACCAAGGGATTTCCTTCTAGGAATACAACGTCCCTGACTAGGACTATATCCTTTCCTTGTCGTGCAAGGTAATGTATGCCGAGTTCTATTGTATCCCAGGTTAGGCCCATCCTCTGTCCGAGTGGCCTTAATGCTTCTCATGAGGTACCCAGGGCCCATGGCCTCCACAGCAGCCCTCGAGACCTTCATAGTTGAGTCACAGCTGATGCCGAGTGCTCATCCTCCATGGCGAACAATTCTCGAGTGCATTGCCCCCGAGTACTCTTTGTCCGAGTGTTTCTTCTCCCGAGTCCTGCTTCATGTCAGCTGGCAACGAGACTATGAAGGGCTTCATGGATGAATAGTGTGCGTCGAATAGGCACACCTATTACGTGTAGCCCCCGACTTTGTGCTTAATTGTGAAACAATTAAACATAAAGTCAAAGATCTTTAACCTTTTAGTCTTTCCCGAGTAGTGTACTACTCGAAAATTGGACTCTTCAGCATCATGTCAGCTGGAAGAATTTTTGCTCAGGGTAATTATTGGCTAAGCATGTAAGCCGAGTACCATTTTATGAATTTTAACCCAATATATGGTTAGGTGTACTTGAGATATACCTACATTCCTAATTTTAATGGAGACCAGCTGTCGATTCTTATAAGGATATATCCTCAATACCTAGTAAATAATGCAGATATCTGAACACATGTGTCCAGTAATTAGGCTTTCATGAAGCATATCTAATTATTTAATCGTTTCTGTAAATAACATCTGCACTATGATTTTAACAAAGCCATCAGTCAGCTCAATAAAGCATGCCATTTAGAAACTCATGTCTTGTGGCCTAGTACTAAATTGGTCGGCCCAAGCCCACTTATCACTACAAGCTCTATAAAGTGGGGAGAGAGAAAAGATTCCCTCATCTTCCCCAATCCACTAATCATTTCATCTTCTAGCTTCCACGCCCAAATTTCGCGCTTCGCCTCGCTAGGGTTCGCTGTAGCCTGCATCCCCACTCGAGACTCGCCCGATTCTGCTCTGCCGCATCCATTCCAAGCCTCCACGAGTCTGTTCCCCAAATCTTCTCACTCCCAGCAATGCTGAATGTCCCATTTGAGATCTCAGAGATGATCGCCGGAGTTTGGCCGATGTTGGACTGTAGTCCATTGAAGCTGAAGCTATTGGAGAAGCGATTGATGCTGCAGCGACAAGATGTCATCCATTGGCGCACCACAGAAGAGGAATCCATGCCGGCGCCCAAATCCGGTGAGACCGTCGTCTTCACCTTGTTCTTTGATTGCGGTCTTGCCCTTCCTTCTTTGGATTTCCTTCGCCAACTTCTATCTTTCTATTAAATAGAGTTGGTGAATTTGAATCCCAACTCTATCCTGCACATCTCCATCTTTGCCACTCTGTGCGAAGCCTTTCTGGGGGTTAAGCCCCATTTCAATCTCTTTTGATACCTTTTTCATATCAAGCCCCAGCCATCCAAAAATAAGATTCAAACCATTGGGGGAGCCAGTCTCCAACTCAGGAATGAGATAAAGAAAACCTATCTCAATGTTCCTTTGAAAACCTCCCTCAAGGGCTGGCACAGAGAATGATTCTATTGTTCTAATCTCGAACCTTCTTTGCCCCCTTTTATTGGTTCTCCACCAATAGTTTGCCCAGCTGGTCTTCAATGCCAAATTATGAAGAAATTGGACAAGTATACCAATTGATGGAGAAAATCAACCTCCTGAAGAGCTCGGGGCTTACTAGTCCCTAGGTGGCGAGGTGCTTCTTGAACCGCCACACCAGACCTCTGAAGGCCAAGAGCCACTTTGGCTGGGATTACCAGGGCAAGGATGATTCTAGCCGTGAATACCCTGACATAGTGGACAAAAAAGGTTACTGATACCTTGCTCGGCTTTTTTGTTAATGGGGTAGTGGAGACTGAGGACGTTGAATGCGCCCCCACGCCCTACAGCCGGAACAGGCCTCGGCCACAAGTAATCTTGAAAGATTGATATTGGATTGCCATCCTTCTGTGATGAATGTCTGAATCGTCTTGGATTATTCTGCAATGCATAATGTATGTCGTCGAAATACTTGCAGGACTGTGTGGAGTTTGATATTGACTCCCAAACTCAGCCGGCCACCAAATCAAAGAAGCGGCTAGCCAACCCTTCTGCTGCCCAACCTAGCTCCAAGAGGGTTGGGAAGAAACCAATTGAAGACCTGGGCAAGAAGAAGACAAACACGCAGAGTGCAGCACTAGGGAGCCTGAAGATTAGGGACCCTGCCAGTTTAGCTCCCAGGCCGTCAAGCCCAAGACCGGTGTCTCCCAACCCAAGGCCAGCGCCGACAAGCCCAAGGCCACCACTGCCGAGCCCAAGGCTAGCAACGTCGAGTGCCTCGACACCCTAGTCGGTTGCGTTAAGAACAGAGCCGACTGGGGCTAAATCATCACCACCGATTGCCGCGCCGACTGGCCTGACAGCCGGTATCTCTCCACTGCCGGGCAGGCTATCAAGCCCCTCGCCAACATCTTCTAGAGCTCCTCAGTGGAAATTCAAGACTTCCAAGAGGTAAGCAATCTTCAATCTTCTAAGAATCTTGAATGATGTGGTAGTGTCTTGATAGTTGACATATTGTGCAGGAAGCGAGTTGACATAGATCCCAAGGGGACTATGCCACCAGCTCTTGCCACCAAGCCCATCCCAGCTGAGCTAGCTCCAGCAAGTTCACCTGCCGAGCCAGAGGCTGCCCCAGCTGCTGAAGCTGAAGCAGTCCTGACAGTAGAATCACCATCGCCGGCCAACCAAGGAGAGAGTGCTGAAGCTGCTGCTCCAGCCCCCGAGCCAATAGCTGAAGCCCTTGTAGCTACCAAGTTCAGGGCTAGGACCCCATCACCAACAATATCGTCATCTTTTGATGAAGTAGATCTCCCCAGGCTCGAAGCCCCACCGCGCAACTTCCCAAGAACTTTTCATTGGGTCACCCCTAAGGGAGTTGTAGAGAGCTACTAGCACGACGAGTGAGTAGCATTGAGGGAGCACGAAAATCTTATTCATGCTACAATCGCTGCGTCCAAGGGAGTCCAGGTATGTAGCAAATCTCGCCATGTTGGGTTTTTGACAGTTTTCATTGATCTGGTATTCTGCCATTTGACTCTGTTTTTCTATGTTTTGCTCTGAGCAGAAGATAGTCGATCGCTTGGAAAAGATGAACAAGGTCCTGACCGAGCTCGCCCCCTAGCTCCAATGCCTATGCTAGTTCTAGGTAGCCAAGGACGACCTAGAGCGGACTAGCCAAGAGAGGGAGACATAGCTGAGGGGATCGGTTGATAAGCTCAGGGACGAAAACTGGGCCCTAGCCGAAAAGATCAGAGGTAATTCTTCTGTGTTGTCCTCCCGAGTGAATCCCGAGTAGATTTCTCCAGCGTTGTTGATTCCCGACTGCCTTGTTGAGTTTTGACTGCAATCTTGAGTTGTTGACTGTTTTGATTTGTAGCCCTCGAAGCCAAGCTGAAAGCCCAAGCAAAGGAGAGGAAAAAACAAGATGAAAAGCTGGAGGAACTAGAGAAGGCCAAAGCCAAGGTGGAGGCCGACTATGCTAGTAAGTCTCCCACTTGACAATGATCTTGGCTTGTCTGCTTGTTGCTCCGACTACGTGTCTTGGCTAACAAATATTCTTTTTGATGCATCTGAACAGCTTCAAAAGCCAATGCCCAGATTCAATTTGGCGCCTTCGTGGAGGAAATCAGGACAATCATGGAGTCATGGGAAATCCTCGTTGGATCCATGAAAGGGCTCCTGGACATTATGCAACCTCACTATCCCGGACCAGCTCCAGTACCGTCACCCAGATGCAGGCACATCTAAGCGAAGCCCCGAGTATCTTGAAGAAGTACTCGGATGAGCGTGTAGCTGTCGGCGTCGTCCAAGCTCTTGCCATGACCAAATTGATCTACCCAAGGATAGATATTGAGGCCGTTGGTGAGGGTTTTGCCAAGGGGACAACTCCTGAAGAGGCGCTGGAGCTGATTAGCCAGGTGAGGCCGACCGCAGAGGCAATAGCCAAGGACCTGGGTATGTAAGAACATAACGATTATGCAGTTGGTGACTATTGATAATCATATATAACTTTTGTAAAGGCACCTGTAAATATCTATAAAATGCTGCCAAGTACTTGCTTATTCTGAGTCGTCATTAGTTTTACCTGACTATGTAGTCTGCGCCGAGTAGATTGATAGGAACTTAAGAAAAAACGTTCTCCTCTGAAATCTATACTCAGGCAAACTTAGCATAATCATTGTAGAACTTCATGACTTAGATAAAATAAACTTGGATTTTATTAACAAGGCACATAATACATGCAGCCCTCGACTCACTACTCGGTTGGGACAAGTGATGTAGTGAGTTAGATAAAAAATCTAGATACATATGTATAGAGGAAATACAAGACTCAGATATAGCAAGGACGTAGCTATTCTATATTCCATGAGTTGCTGACGAGGGCACCGTCTTCAGTCTTTAGTCGGTAGATGCCCGGACGTGTTATCTCAGCGATAATGAACGGCTCTTCCCATAAAGGGGATAGTTTATACCTATCTTTGGTGGTTTGTATTTTTCTCAAGATGAGATCACCCACCAAAAAGGCGCGCCATGAACATTCCGACTGTGATAACAACGTAGGCCTTGAAGATACCTTGCCGACTGGATAGTTACGATGTCCCTTGCTTCCTCCAACTGATCAAGTTCGACCAGTCGGTCTTCGTTTGATTTATCTTCTGAGTGGGCCCGAACTCGTGGAGAGCCGAACTCCAACTCGGTTGGTAACATAGCCTCAACACCATAGACTAGGAAGAAAGGGGATTGCCCTGTTGCCCGACTAACCGTGGTTCTTAGAGACCAGAGAACGGATGGGAATTCTTGTACCCACCGTCCTGCATATGGTTGTTGTCGGTCAAACACCCTAGCCTTAATACCTTGTATGACCATGCCATTGGCATGCTCGACCTGCCCATTACTCCGTAGGTGTGCCACAGAAGCATAACAGATCTTGATGCCAAAGTCGTCATAGAAATCTTGAAACACACTGCTAGTAAACTAAGTACCTTTGTCCGTTATGATCGGTTGGGAACTCCAAATCGGTATAAAACACTCATGATGAAGCCCTTTGCTCGTGCCACTGTAATGGTAGCAACGGGTTTTGCCTTAATCCATTTTATGAATTTGTCTACTACGATGAACAAGTGTGTGAACCCTCCTGGCGCTTTCTTGAATGGCCCAACCATGTCAAGCCCCCAAACTGCAAAGGGCCAAGAGATTGGAATTGTTTGAAGTTCTTGAGCTGGAAGATGTGTCTGCCTTGCATAGATTGACATCCCTTGCATGTGCGAACTATGTCTTTAGCATCTGTTACCGCAATCGGCCAGAAGAAACCCTGTCTGTAAGTCTTTCTGACTAATGTCTTGGATGTAGCATGGTTGCCACAAATACCCGAGTGGATCGACTGCAGAATCTGCTTGCCCTCCTCGGGTGTGACGTAGTGCATGAGGACTCCGGTTGTGCTTTGACAGTAAAGGTCTTCTCCAACTATGATGAAACATTTATTTCGACGTTTGATCCATTCGGCTTCATTGCGATCTTCTAGGAGTTCGTCATCCAAGAGGAATTTGACAATTGGAGTCCACCAGTCTTGAGAGATGATTAGCACTTCATTTGTTGCCAGGGTAGGTTCAGCCCCCGACTGTTCAAGCAATGGTTTCTTCTTGACTGATGGCTCCAATAGTTGCTCGACAAAAATCCCAGTTGGGACCACTTCTCGCTTGGATACCATGTTGGCCAATTCGTCTACAGCTTCGCTGTATTGTCGCAATACATGAGTTATCTCCAGTCCATCAAACTTGTTTTCCAGCTTTCGTACCTCCTGACAATACACCGCCATATTATCATCGAGACATGTCCAATCTTTCATGACTTGGTTGACCATGAGTTGAGAATTCCTGCGTACGATCAGTTGGCGGATGCCGAGTGATATGGCAATGCGGAGCCCATGGATGAGTGCCTCGTACTCGGCAACATTGTGGGAAGCTGAAAAGTGAATCTAGAGAACATACTTTAGCTTTTCGCCAGTGGGTGACGTCAGCACGACACCAACCCTTGCACCACCGATCCGTAGAGAACCGTCGAAGTATATCGTCCCGTACTCTAGCTTGTCCGTGTTTGTAGTTGTCTGAACTTCTGTCCACTCGGCCATGAAGTCGGCTAGAGCTTGAGATTTGATTGTTGTCTATGGCTGAAAAATGATGTCAAACGCCATCAACTCGAGCGCCCATTTAGCGATTCTACCAATGGCCTCGCGGTTGTGTAGGACGTCCCCGAGTGGATACGATGTGATGATAGTTACTTGATGCGACTAAAAATAGTGCACCAATTTTCGGACAGTGATGAGTAGGCCATATAATCGCTTCTGGACTTGAGAATATCTCATCTTGGAGTTGGCTAGGACCTCACTGACGAAGTAGACTGGCCTTTGTATTTTCTGTATATGACATGGCTTTGCTAGCTCGACTGCCAACACCGTGCTGACTACCTGACTGGTTGCCATCAGGTATAACATTTGTGGTTCGTGGGGCATGGGTGATGCCAACACTGGTGGTGATGTGAGAGATTTTTTGATGTCTTTGAAGGCTTGCTGGGCTTCGGGTGTCCATTGAAAATTATTCGCTTTCTTCAATAGTTTGAAAAAGGGTATGCCCTGTTCGGGAAATGAATCGGTTGAGTGCCGCCATGCAGCCTGCCAGCTTTTGGACGTCCTTCTAGCTAGTTGGGGGTGCCATGTTCATGATAGCGTTGATTTTCTCTGGATTGGCCTCAATGCCTCGATGTGATACGATGAAGCCTAGTAGCTTTCCGGACGGTACACCGAAGGCGCACTTTTTCGGATTCAACTTCATTTGAATCTCCAAAGGCTTCGGGAAGTTTCTTCCAAGTCGGCGATGAGGTCTTCCTTGGATTTTGTCTTGATCACCACGTCATCGACATACGCCTCCACGTTGCACTTGAGTTGAGTGTGTAAACACCGCTGAATTGCTTATTGATACGTTGCTCCAGCATTTTTCAACCCGAACGGCATAGTGACATAGCAGTATGCTCCAAACACCGTGATAAAAGAAGTCTTCAGGTAGTCCTTCTCCTTCAAGCTGATTTGGTGATATCCTGAGTAACAGTCGAGAAAGCTGAGAAGTGCACACCCCACAGTTGAATCCACCACCTGATCTATTCTGGGTAGACCAAATGGGTCTTTGGGGCATGCCTTGTTTAAGTCGGTGTAATCGATGCACATGCATCATTTACTGTTCTTCTTTCGGACCAAGACTGGGTTTGCCCGTCAATCCGGGTGGTAGACCTCTTTGATGAACCCGGCTGCAAGGAGCTTGGTTATCTCCTCCTAAATAGCATCTTTGTGGTCCTCTGCGAAGCGCCACAGTCATTGTTTGACTGGCTTGGCATCTGGCTTGACGTTGAGGGAATGCTCGATCACCTCCCTTGGTACACCAGGCATGTCGGAAGGTTTCCAAGCACATATATCCCTGTTCGCCTGGAGGAAGGTGACGAGCTCGTCTTCCTATTTGGGGTCGAGTCCGGTCCCGACAAGAGCAGTTTTGGAGGGGTTGGAAGGGTCTAGGGGGATTTTTTTGTTTTAGAGTTCACTAAAATTCCTGACTTGGCTGCTTTTTTTTGCCGGGACTTGATCGTCTTTGCTTGCTGCTGTAGCGGCTAGCTGGATGTTGTTGTGCCCGATTGCCGCTTCTTGAGATTGAGCCAGCTCGCAGCCCTCCTTGTCGTAGGTGAAGGCTTGCTTGACATAGCTGCAAAGAGAAAGAACTCCGGCTGGTCCTGGCATCTTGAGCATCATGTATGTATAATGCGGCACTGCCATGAATTTGGCTAGTGCCGATCGTCTGAGTATCTCGTGATACGTGGTCTCGAAGTCGGCAACCTCGAAGCAGATATTCTCGGTGTGAAAATTATCCCACGTGCCAAAGGTAACTGGCAGAGTTATCTGTCCAAGTGGAGTAGAAGATAGGCTGGGGATTACCCCATGGAAGGGCACTGTACTCGGCTGTAGCTCGGAGCGAGGGATCTTCATCTCGTCTATCGTCTTGGCGAACAAAATATTGAGAGCGCTTCCTCCATCGATAAGAACCTTCTTCAGTTTGATGCTTCTGATGACCGGGTCCAGAATGAGTGGGTAATGTCCTGGATGAGTAACCCGATTGGTATGATTTGCGCGGTCAAACGTGATTGGCGTTTCTGACCAACGCAAGTACTGGGGGGCATCTGCTGAGATCGAGTTGACTTGGCATACTGTGAGCTTCTGCTTCCTCTTGGACTCGTATGCAATCGGCCCTCCAAAGATGTGGTTGAGCTCAGCCTGGGGATCTTGGTAGTCCCTAGCCGCGCCCGAATCTAGCTTGTCCTTGTCTTTATTGCTGCCAGATGTTAAAGTCTGCTCAGAAGCAAACTTTTTGAGAATGAAGCAGTCCTTAGCCACGTGCTTGCCCTTTGGATGAAACGGTCCTGGCCCGTTCATCACTTTTTGGTACTCTTCTGTCCTCAGGGGTCGCAGCCGACTACGCTCCACAGCAGCCACCACATTGTTCGACTTGCGCTTGTGGTTGCCGGACTTGTTCTGTGTTGGCTCATCGTTGTCTTTATTGTCCTTTTGCCGGGGCTCCTTCCTGTCATTCGTGACCTCAGCAACTGTGTCGGCCGAGTCGGCGTATTTGTTCGCCATGTCAAAAAGAGCCTTGACAGAAGAGGGAGGTTTTCGAGTAAAATTGTCAATGAATGGGGCGTCTCTGACTCCCTTACGGAAGGCGGCGATGACGACCTCATCCTTGATCATTGGGATTGAGTTCCTCTTCTCAGAAAACCTCTTGATGAAATCACCAAGAGACTCGTTCTTCCATTGATGCAACTGATACAGATCGTACTCGGAAGATGGCCTCTTGTACGTTCCTTGGAAGTTAGCGATGAAGCGTTCCCGGAGTTCTCCCCAAGAGATGATTGACCCCTTAGGAAGTCCAGTTAGCCATGTCCTGGCTGAGTCGGCTAGAGCAACTGGGAGGTAGTTAGCCATGACCTTGTGATCTCCTCTAGCTGCTCGGATCGCCAGGGTGTAAACTGTGAGCCGGGACTCGGGGTTGGTCTTCCCGTCGTATTTTTCAATTCCAGTCAGCTTGAATCCTATTGGCCAGTCAACTTGTTGCAACTCATGGGTGAAGGCCGGCACTCCTTCATCTGCATGAGGACTCCGACTCCGACTGTGGCAGTGAAACCACTCATGGTGTAGGCCGAAGTGCTCGTTCTCATCTTCCAGTTGGCGACGCTCGTCTTCCTCGCATTCGCAGCATCGTGCATTGATGTCTTGCCGAAGATCACATTGTAGTCGGCCTCGGACATCCTGGTTATCCCGACGGTCGTCTTGACGTCGGCGCCGCCGGTCGTTATTGTGGTTGTGGAGTGACGTGTGGCGTGACTCCGTGTGAGGCTGACTGGAGCCAGCCGCTCGGCATCGCATTGAGGTAGAAGAGACCGCCGTTGGAGAGGCTGACCTGTTGGTCGGTATGAGAGTGTCGCCCGACTGTTGGTGCTGCTAGCATGCAGCAGCGGTGATCATGGCTTTAATCCTTGCTATCGTCAGGGTGGCTTGGAGATTAGACCCAAACTACAGTGTATCCAGTAGAGTTGCAGCAGCCACAACATTCTGTTGGGGAGTTACAAAAACATCGTGGTCACCGACTCGGGTTTGGAGGATCTCCTGTTGAGCAGTGCGCCCAGCCTTGCGCAGATTGTCGTTACGAGCATCGCACTCGGCCTGCAGGCGTCTCGCGTCTTCCTCCTATTGTTCTTGCAGTCGGTGGGCCTCCTCCTCTTGTTGATCGCATAGTCGGCGTGCCTCTTGAGTGGGGGTCAAGCCCTTGGACGCCATAAAGACTTCACGTGGTGGAGAAAAGCTTGCCATACTGATGTCTGACTTGGAGTCGAAATCAGAGTAGTTGATGGGGGTGATTACAACTCCGACCTCCCTAGATCCGATTTCGAGCGGCTCTGAGCTATGTCCGAGCCGAACTCCAAGGGATCAGTTTTGCCGCGTCAGATGTTGATTGAACATATCTGCGGCGTTGTCGAGTCCGAACGGGTGATTGACGATCTCCTCCTCTCTTAGCCTGATCTCGGCTGGCTCAAGGCCGAGTCCAAGTCGAACACTGAAAGAAAGAGTTGTTTCGAGACCCGGGCATGTTGAAGATTGCCGCAGCATGTCGATGAGGATCACTGCAGTGTCACGTTGGCTGACCGGCGCAGAGTCAGCTTGGTTCCTAGTCGATCGGATCGGATCTGAGTCAGACAGGGTGAGGTTGCCGAATTTGTCGGCGATGAAGTCGAGGATCCCGAAGCTGATTATTTGCCCAGGGAAGAAGTTGATGCCATCGACTTCGGGGGTTGAATCTATCAGGCTTGTCGAAGATGATCTCACCGATGCCCCTACCTAGCACGCCAACTGTCGATGTTTTACACCGGCAATAAGAATATGGGGCTGCTCGTGAGACCTAAACTTGATGGATTGCAAAGGAACACAGAACAATTTATACTGGTTCAGCCCTCGTGACGAGGTAATACCCTACGTCCACTTGTGGTGTATTGCCTTTGAGGTTTCTCTGGTGAGATTGTTCTTCTTCTGACTCTGCCCTCAGGGGGTGCCCTCCCTCCCCTTATATACCGAGGGACAGGATTACAGGGTAGGAATCCTAGTCGGACTATGACCAAGGGATTTCCTTCTAGAAATACAACGTGCCCAACTATGACTATATCCTTTACTTATCGTGAAAGGTAATATATGCCGAGTCCTATTGTATCCCTAATTACAAGGTTAGGCTCATCCTCTGTCCGAGTGGCCCTAATGCTTCTCATGAGGTACCCAGGGCCCATGGCCTCCACAGATGCCAATGGTGAACCATGTGAGCACTACCCGGATGAGGAGGAACCAAAGGAGGTGACATAGGACCCAAGTTGCTAGTCGAGTACCTATGGACAAACGCAGGGTTGCTACCGCTATCTTATCTTATCTCTTTTGCTAGTTTATCGTAAGTTAGCTGGCTATGTCTATTTGGGGGCCCTATGCGGGTAGCCCCCTTTTTGGTGATGCAATGGTACTAGTAATGTTATGTATGTACCAAGCTACTGATCCAGGGATTTGGTACTCAATACATGATAGGTCTCTGATCTTCAGACAGATTTGGTATCAGAGCCACCTCAAATGTAGGACTTGACCAATGGTGCCCTTTCCCCAGAGTCATAGCGTTCAACCATAGGAGCCCACGACACGATATTAAAAACAAAATGAGTCTAAACAAAATTCTTAGCTCGTTTTTACTTCGTTCCTCTAAGTTTGCCCCTCTATCAAGACTTTCTAAAGAAACTTGTTTAAAAATCCTTGGTTCAGATGGACCACTGTGACCCAAGGGAGATCTACTTTTGCCGCATCCACGACCAGCGCTTCCTCCTGGCAACCTGGTACAGTTTGTCTCTCATGAAGACTAACTTGGTCAGGGGGCAACTGTACCGCACCACTGCTACGTACAGTGAGTTGGAGGGCCACTATGAGTCCTTGCGTCAGCACTACATGCACCAGGGTGAGCTCATTCGGGACTTGGAGTTTTGCCTCGGTGAGACCCACCAGAGCAGTGGGTAGCAGCATAGGCTTTAGCCTGAGCTTCTGCTCAGACTTCAGCATGGACTTCCTCACCAACTCCAACGACTCCTACACCGGCTACTGCCCTGGCCCCTCCATGACCAGCTCTATCGGCTCCTGCCCCAGCTGCTTCCCTGGCCACCCTACTAGCTGTCCTACCAACTAAGGCACCCGTCGCTGCCCCAGCTGCTTCACCAGCTTTAGCCTTTACACGAGTTGCTTCTCAGGCCGCCCCACCAGTTTCTGCACCAGTGACCGCTTTAGCCGTTTCACCTGCTCCAGCACCTCGACCAACTATGGCACCAGCCTCCACACTAGCTTGGACTTCCATGGGGACAACTACTCCATCAGCCGCCCTAGTGCCTATGCTAGCTTTTAAACCAGGTGCCAAACCAGAAGAGATTCCACAGGCGATTTTGATATACCCATTCCTACCCGGGTACGCTATAGTACCCTCCCCATACGCGGCAGGACTACCTAGGCATGACATGATACTGCACTATGCCTTGAGAAACTCCCACACCACGCTGCCACAGCCGATAGGAAGCATCTCCCCCTCCCTGCTGGAGATCGAGGCAGCCCCACGCCTAGTCCCCGGCACGACTGCAACGGCTTTTGGGTCGGGCTCTACCTCAGCAGCCGCCCTAACCCCCGACCAATTGTGGACCCTCACTCTCCGTTGCTACTAGGGACGCTTGCCGCGTCATGCGAGCCTTAACGCGCTACCTACCTGGCTGTATGCTCAAGAACGACACAAGCCAGGACGTAGCCAGCACCGAGGCGGGTTGCCTCCTAGGCATCAAGCGCCGCTTGTTCCTGGATGGCGGCCGGCAACGACTCCATCTTCTTCACTAGGGAGCTGATGGAGCCAGGCATGGTCCACTCGTCATCGAAGGGTGGCGACTCGATGGCACGGGTGACCCCCTTCGCCGCCTCGTTAAAGGCAGTGAAGATTTTCTTGAGTGCAGCTTAAATGTCCTCCCTCTTTTGAATCTCCTCATCCACTGCTGCTTGTGCCTCCTTCTTGATTTTGTCATTTGTCTTGGATCAGGAGGTGCAGGCTCTTGTTGTCGGTCTTGGCTGTAGGATCGAAAGACAAGAATTAAGCCTACCTGAGGGGGGGGTGAATGATAGGATTACCAAAAACCAAACTTTTCACGGAATAAAAAGTTACCTCTGAACCAATGAAGTTAATTTTACTTTAATCAAGATCTCCAACCTTTCTGGAAGACGCCGGTCCAACCTTGCCCTTGCCGCCGGTTTGACCGTGTCCTTGCTATCGGTCTGACTGCCGATTATCTCCTGGTCTGACCGCTTGCAAACAGACTGAAAACGATCTCGACAAAACTCTCGAATGACAATGCAAATCTTGAAGAATTATTCTCTTTATTACATCAATATGTGTTTACAAAGTGCATACAAAGCACTCCTTTCTCTCTCAAGGCTAAACCCTAGCTTTTTCTCATCCAAACGTTTTGCTCTAGGGTCTCAACCCCTCATCTATTTATACCTAAAACCTTCTACACAAAGTAGGAGTAGGACTTCTAGTCCCACTAGGACTCAAACCCTCACTTACCAAATCTATTTACAATTTACCAAATCAAATTCTCCTTTCCATAGTCAACTTGGACTCAAACCCTCAACTACCAAATCTATTTACAATTTACCAAATCAAATCCTCCTTTTCCATAGCCAACTTGGACTCAACTCCTAGTCCAAGTAGGACTCGACTCCTAGTCCTACTAGGACTCCACTTTTAATCTGAGTAGAACTTGACTCCTAGTCCTACTAGGACTCAACTCCTAGTCCGAGTAGGACTCGACTTCTCTATCCATACGCATACAATTCCTCTTGTATGCTATATGGAATCTTTAATTCCACGTGTATTGATTTCTAGCCTTTAGTATCCCGCGTGATCTCCCGATCATCCAGACATCAACTTCTCCCAAGCCGACTCCCGATCCATCACCGGTAATACTCCCGAGGTCTCAAAACTCACCTACACATGGAAAAACAAAGGAACCATATCCGAGCACAAGTTCTTCCCAACTTGACTCACGTTAGTCACACACACTCACAACAATATTCATAGTTATTTTCAAACCAATCTCTTATTAAATAAATTATTTGCAAAGCCAATTGTTCATCATAAAATATTAATCATGACAATGATTCTACATTGGCAGCAGTGAGGTCGGTGTCCAGCTTTGCCACTGGATACGAAGCCGCTCGACCTCTGAGCTCACAGCGCTAACTTGGACTTTGATCGTCCTAAAGGTGGCCTGGAGTTCGGCCAGGTTGAAGGTCCCACTAGCAGGGGCAGGGGTGATCGTCGGGGATGGAGGAAGAGGAGCCGGGGGAGGAGAGGCGACGAGGGTTGAGACAAGCCTGGCCTTGTCTTGCTTGCCCATGCTCTGGTCGGAGGCGAAAGGAGTGGCACTGTATAGGGAATCAAGGGTTATCTCTAAGTATTCTCAGCTAAAACAAAAGTTATGACAAGCTTGTCAGATAGCTTGATTACCTAGCCTTCTTCGGGAAGCGTGGCTTGGTGGGTTTAACACCACCTGGCCTGGGGCTCTTGGAGGCGGTCAGCCAAGATTATATGACTTGTCAGTTAGGTTCTGGCAAATATGGCTCCTGTCAAACGAAGAAGTTGGGAGAGCCTAAAATACTTACCAAGTCAATGCGGGGGGGAGGGGGGTCTTGGTGGCCTACAGGTTCCCGACAACAGCACCCTCTTCCAGACCTAGCACCTTGTGTTTCCCTCATTGGAGGGTGCTGCTGAAACTAGGCCCGGAAGCGTTGTCGGTCGATAACAAGGGGGGTGTCCTTCTCCGCATCCTTCTCCGCCACCTTTTTTGCTGCTTGGTGGTGGCGGTGTCCTAGCAGTTAAGGGGGTGAGTTGGATTTTGTCGGGATCGATGTATTGAGGACATTTTCACCGTCTTGCAACAACTTAGAAAAGAAGGCAAGGGTGAAGATGATGATGATGTACCTCGATGATCGGGGTCCGATCGGGGGTGTCAAGGTAGTGGAGGGGGACAGGTAGGTCGGTAGCTTTGCTGGTTGGGTCGTCCACTTCCTTCTACACCAGCTTGGTGACCACGCTCTCGTTGATATCTGCATAAGCGAGGTTGAAGATATTAAAATATGACAACTTCAATTAAGCAGAATTCTGCGAAAAGAAATATTAATACCCCTATGGGATATCCGAGTGACGTCCTTCGCCCCCGTGTACTCATATGTGGGGTGGTGGCATTCTTGCAGAGGCTGGATCCGACTACACACAAACTCACGGACAACTTCATGCACCGTCAGACCACGAGCTTAAGATAAAGAATCATAGGGATTTGGAAGCGGATGGGGAAGAAGTCCACAACTTTGAGCGTGTGGGACAGGTGGTCGGGACATGGAGGGTGGAGTCGGATTCAATGTTCAAATAAAACCAATCCTGCCTCCACCCCTTCTTGGACCTAGGAGTGTGTATTGCCATATATTCGCTCTTCAGGCCATCTCAAAGTTGGAAGCCATAGTACCCTATGATCCTCGACTTCTCCATGGCCAAGTTCGTAGTAGTACCTAAAGAGTTCGAGGAAGGGGCGTATTCTACTTCACACAGATGCGTGAAGATACTTAAGAACGCGATGGAATTGGGGTTGAGATGAAGAAGTTGGATGTTGTAAAAGTGGAGGACGACACAGAGGAATGAGGAAGGAGGAGGCAAAAACCCGCTATAGATGAAGGAAGAAAAGGAGATCATCTCACCTAAGTGAGGGCGGGGTTTAGTACCTCCTCGACAGCGACACTGCATCGTAGCTTTGGGAAGGGCCTCTTCCACCTGGATCTCCTTCAGTTTGGCATTGCTAACTGAGGATGGTGGGAAATCCATGGCAGTGGCACTAGGAGGTGTGAGTTGGAGAAAGAGGGAGTTGTTGGGGCGCAGGATGAGTGGAAGGCGATGAACAGTAGAACAATTAGGAGAGAGTGCGGAACCAAAACAAATCTCGTTGTTGAAATTTAAAGTCCAGGGTGGCGGTTCGCATTTTGAGGAAGTTTCTGACATTCCCGGTGAGGTTACTGTTTGTTTTAAAAAGGAGATTTAATGTTGAACTTTATCCAAATTTTGAAAGCCGACTTCACCTGTTGTCTTGCTTTGAAGAGAGGACTAGGTAGTCGGATTTAGTGTATTTAGGTTGTTGCCCGATAATGTTATTTGTTACTACAACTTAGCTCCTGGAGCCGGGAAAGTATCATAGTTGGTTTATGCATTTGAATAAAGTTCTAGGGCTACTGTCAATCTAGTAGATATGGCATACGCCATATATATGGATATACACCACCGGGAACACCACATACCCAATAAGAAATGGAAGTTAAAGACTAGATATGGATAAAGCCACAATCAAAGAGGGAAACGTACTCCGGATAGGGGAGGACTCCATAGTCCGACTCGGTGACGATAAGAACTTGTCTGCCCATATCCTATCCGGGAGTCTCTGAGTTCTACTTGGAGAGGAGGTCATCTATGAGTATAAATACATTGCCCCCAGGAGGGGAGGTCATCTAAGCCAATAGATCTAGAGACACCAAGCCTACGCCAAGGAGAAGCCTTTTGTTAGTCGCCGACTACTGCATCTCGCCAATATTAGTTGGTAGGCTAGATTAAACAGCTTACAACCATGCTTGTACTTGGTATATACATCCTATCCAACACATATAAATAGGAGTAGGGCTATTACCTATCTGGGGGCCTGAACCTGTATAAAAATCCCTTGTCCTGCTTCGCTTTTACAGATTGACGGATACCTTGGTATTAGATGGCCCCTACGTCCACAAATACCGTGGTTAGAATCCAACCCGTCGACAAGTGGATTTTTAAGAAAGCCACCTCCACAGTTGTGATATGGGAAAAAATGCACTGCACCGCACCGTACTCATACAAAAATGCATTGCACTGCACCATACTCATACAAAAATGCATTTACATTCACATTTGGTGGTTCACATCCACATCCACATTTAAGTAGACAGTGATCACATTCAAAGTTATAATCCCATCGTATGTACATTCTCATTTATCCATTCATCCATTCAAATATATACACATAGAGTTTAAAGTTAACATCGAGTTTAAAGTCATACATATTCAATTCACATCCATGTGCAACATTTTCGGTCTAACTCATGAAACATCAGTTCTTACAAGCGTGGGGTGTGGGGTGATCACGAGGAAAGCAGAATGGGAGATGGTGCACCCGCCATCGGCCTATGAGACTGTGATTGTGTGGCGAGCGAGGCAAACAGTGCGTGGAGCTCATCGAGCTCCTACTTCCCACCCGTCTACGTGTAACTATATTTGGCTCCGAGAGAGGGATTCGCCTCCCTACTTGATGGCGGCGCGGTAGGGAGGAGGGAGGCGATGGTGATGGAGGATGATGCCAGCAGCATAGAGCACGAAGGATGGATCGACTCAGACGATGGATCCCCTCCTCCCCACTATCGATAATGCCATCGAGCCACCACGGGGTGAGGGGAAGATCTGGATGGCGCCGCCTCGACCACACCATTGGCTCTGAGCACCTGCGGTGGCTGACGCCTCCCTCCAACCCTGATCAGTGCTGCATCCCTGTAACGACCCGTTTCTCCTTTCTCTGTTGGAATTCGTTTCTCTGAATTCTAACTCCTCTCCAATCCCGTTCAGCTGTGCCCCAGTTTTTCTCCCCCTGGCCAGCCGACTGCCTTTCTCCCTTGTGCCGAGTAGATTTCTACTCAGTTCCTGAATCTTGCTCTTTTACCTTTGTTCACTCGGCCACCTTTGCCGCCGAGTAACCCTTGCATTGCCGACTACCCTGTTAACCAGTTCTGTCTTGCCACCCTGACCTGCCCCGATCCGGTCAAGCTCACGACACCTTGCCTTATCAGCGGACGTGCTGTCTCATCGCCTCACCAAGTTGCACCACAGCCATGTTCTCAACGCTCCTTCCGTTGGACGCCGACTGCAGAAGTGGTGACGTGATCCGACCTCCACCTGCCCGCAACCTCGCTCGGATCAACGGACAATAACCGCCGCACCGCAAGAACCCGCTTGGACCAATGGATAGTCAGAGGCTCTGTCAGCAAAGTATCACCAACCCGTCCTTGCCACGACCTGAGTGTCTCATCGTCGCTACAGTGTATACCAACTCCCCGGCCATGCCCAATCCCTAAGTCAATCTCTGCCTTGACGTCGCGTCACCTCGCCAGCTTATCGTGACTCCTTTTCCCTCTCTATCGCCCCTGCACCGCTGTGTCCCTGCCTTGCACGCCGGCTATATAAAGCCATCCATGCCTCCTCTTTCTTCTGTTTTGCAACCCAGCCGTCTCTGCCAAACCGCCATCACCAACTTCATAGCTAAGCCATCATCTTCTTTCTCCCTAGCCCCCTGAGCCGTTTCTGCTCCCCGAGCTCCATCGCCACCGCTCATCGCCGAGCCTACCATCTGGAGTTCCTAACCGGTGAGCTTTGTTGCCCCGTCCGCGAGTTTAACTCAGCCGTCTACGATAAACCTTCATCCATCTGCCATCCATCCTTAGCCAACTGCTGCCTTTCTGCAGCCGACTGCCACGATGTTCTCTTCCTAGTGTTTTACCTCTTTTTAGCTTGGCAGTAATCATCTTTTCTGCTAGTTTAGATCCTGAACCGGTGGACGATCCAGAAGCTGTCTTCACCGAGGAAGATCTTCCGCTGGAACAAGGCAAGCCCCTTTGATCATATTGCCTCCTATATATGCAAAGTTATGTTGTTTGCAAAATGTGCATGCTTAGTTTACACTTTAAATTGATCGGCCTCGGTTTGCCAGCGCAACCGATGGACCTACCCAGTAGTCGCACTTATTTTGGTAGGATATTGATGTATTTCTCCCTTGGTAGCCCCACAAACGGCACGTTGGCATCATATCCATTGGGTACGATTGCCGAGTAGAAAGGCTTAGCCCTGCAGCAATTGTATTGTCGTTGGGAAACATTGATTTTTGCTCAACTGTTTGAAAACCCGGTACTTTGCGTATCGGCGTGTTTATGAAAATAAATAAAGTTTGAGAAAAACCTTGATGTACAGAGATAGTGCCTGGTGGCCTGGCTATGTATTATCGATAAGGACCGTTTCGTTTGGGAATTGCATCCGAGCATTTTATAGTACGACCATATGGGTAGTATGGGCTGCCCCTGGCTGAGTAAATTGTAGGTTTAGGGAAGTCTGGTGCTGACCGGAGTGGACTCATCCGAGTTGTGGCTCGAGAGCCCTGGTGCTGATGGTGGTTGGAGCCGACCTGAAGCATTGATCCTGTGTGGATCCTTCTGCTGGCATTGGGTAACCCTAGACTGGCTTTGGAACTGGCCTTGTCACGAACTTTCGATACCGGCCAGTACTCGGTGTAAGTTTCATGTCGTTTGGGTAAAGCGTACACCCTCTGCAGAGTTTAGCTGAACTGTTCGAACAGCCGTGTCCACGGTTAAGGGCGATGTAAGGTGATTCCCATAGCGTAGAATTGTTTGCCAATGATTTGTGAAAGTGATTGATGGGAAGGGAATCGCGACCAGAGTTGCCGAGTGGCAAACGGAAGGCCTGTGTGGCCAGAAATGGGTCTGTGTCACCCGGGGTGTTGAAGCACCATAAGCAAGTGTGTGAAAAGTTAATAGGAGTAAGTCTTCGGGTTGTAGCCAGAAGACGATACAGAGCAGGCTCCCGGGTTGTAGCCAGGGCAGCAAAGTTTGAGCTAACTAGTTGTAGCCAGTGTAGCGAATATAACCGGTTGAAGCCAGAAAATGCTAAAAGAGATAGTTGAGATTTGGTTGTAGCCGAGTCTCAGGGTCAACGGGTGGTCGAAGCCACTCGGGGGAGTAACAGACTTAAGGAGTGGTCGAAGCCACTCGGGTAATAGCCGAGTTATGTGGTTACTCGGTTCATCACCAGAAGATGAAATAGAAATATACGATTCGGTAACTATATGTGGTGAGTTGTTGAAAAGCAACTTGCGGAATGGAACGAGGCGTGAGCCTCTTTCCGACAACTAAAAATTGGACACACTAGTATTTGGCAAGCAAAATGTTTCTAAAGGCTGTTTTCGCAAATAAGACTCTTAGCCCCTTTTTGTCTAACCAACATGGCACCTTTTCCCCGGCTTGCTGAGTACGAAAGTACTCACCCTTGTTCCTATATTTGTATGTACATCATATTAGGTTTTGAAGAAGAAGACGATGACCCGACTGCTGCCGAGTTCTTCCAGGACCAAGTCGACTACGAGGACTTCTGAGGTTTCGGGCCTAGTTCCCAACCAAGCCTGTGGTAACATCGTGTTCCATCGCCGAGTAGATTTCCTCCCCTGCTTCCGCCCTGTCTGTGTTGTTTCCCGCTAGTTACCCTGTTTTGCCGTTGTCCATCTAGGGCCTGTACTAGATGGAAAACTTTGTATTATATGTACTCTATTATGTATCTAATGTTTAGTGTACTCTGAGTTTGTATCACCGATGACTATGTGCGTATCCAACTACTGATCTAGGGATCGGGTACTGTTTGCACATGGTGGGCTTCCGCCTTGGTGGAGGTGCCACAAGAGGTGGTATCAGAGCATAAGTTGGCCCTAGGAGCGAAACCCTACGCGTGTAGATGCCCTTAGAGATCTTATTTTGAAAACTATATTATTTGCAAAAGCTAGGGATTGCCCAGTCATCTTCTCCTGCCGTGGTAGATTTTGAAAATATCTCTAGAACTCTTGGCTATCCGAAATACCTTTGGCCCCTGTGTGTAGCTCTGGCGTCAGCCCTTAAGGTTTAGTGCTCTGCCCTATCCATCACCCTTCGCTGAAGCCGAGTTTTCGAGTTTGTTTCCGAGTTCCCGAGTGCGCTTCCTGGTTTGCTGCTCGATTCCATCATGGTGTTCTGGTTGTTTCCCTTATCTGTTCTATCTGTTCGACTGCCAATACCTTTCTAAGCCTTTCTCCTTTGGTTGCCCCTTTTCTTGGATCAGATGGCAGGACGTTAGCGTCGCAATGTTCGTGCTCCAGCTCACCTGGGTTATGAAGACCAAGTTCCAGCCCACAACAACGTGCCTCCTGCAGTAAATGAGCAAGAAGTAGAGCAGACTCATGATCGGATGTCCGGTAATGGCCGTGCAGTTGTCCCTGGTAACTCTACCGCTGCAGCCACCAACCATGGAGGATTGCTTCAACCCCCTCAGCTTCCAGTAGACCCGCAGCAGCTTATGGCCATCCAGACGCAGATCTTGCAAGGCATTGCTCAAAACTTGGCTGCCTTACAGCCCTTTTTCACCAAGCTCAACCAGCACAAGCCCATGGCCGCTCGAAGCTTGCCGACTTCCTGAGGTCCCGTCCGGTAAAGTTCTCACAGACCGCCGAGCCATTGGAGGCTGACGACTGGCTGAAGGACGTAGACAGAAAACTGAACCTAGTGCAATGCACACCCCTTGAGAAAACCTTGTTTGCTGCACATCAACTTCAAGGCCCCGCTGCCAACTGGTGGGAGAACTACTGCGCTGCCCATCAGGATGCCGCTAACATTGCTTGGCCCGAGTTTGTTGAAGCCTTCAGAGCTGCACATGTCCCCGAGGGAGTGGTTGACATCAAGAGAGAAGAGTTCAACAATCTTAAGCAAGGACATTTCAGCATCAGCGAGTACCTGAGCAGATTCAATCACCTGGCCCGTTATGCGCCCGAGGAAGTGAACACGGACAAGAAGAAGATCAGGAGATTTCTGAAGGGAATGAATGTGGCAATGAAGATTCAGCTCCTTGCTCATGATTTCCCTATCTTTCAACACATGGTCAACAGAGCTCTAGTGGTTGAAGATGCTAGGAAGGAAATCGAGGTCTTTCGCAAGCGCAAAGCCTCTCAGATGCAGACTCGTGGTGGTCTGCATTCTAGGCCCAATCTCCCTAATCTTCACCGTCAGTTTGCTCCACCCCAGTTCCAAGGGCATATGTCTCGCCCGACTGCTTCCCGCCCAGCTTCATCTGTTCAATCTCGAACCTTCAGTACAAGTACTGGTGTGAGCCACTCTACCCCAGTCAGCTTACAGCAGAGAAGCACCCCGAGTACATCAGGAAGCTGATGTTACAATTGTAACGAGTTGGGTCACTTCGCCCGTCACTGTCCTCAGAAGCAAGCTCCTGCAGCTCCTGGACGCTACAACACCAGCACTACAAGAGCCCCTGTGCTCAGTCGGGGACAGCCGACTACGTAGGCAAGTGGACATGCCTCTCATGCCACGCTGACTTTTGGACGAGGCCGTGTCAACCATATCCAGTCGAAGACAGCTCAAGAAGCTTCGGATGTCGTGATGGGTACGTTTCTCGTCAATTCCGTACCTGTTAACGCCAAAATTTGGCACGGCTCATATCAGATTCGGTAAAGATAGAAGCTATATCAACCGGAGGAAATTAATCCAGAGGAAACCGGATTTGAGAAGGAATCGTGAAGACCACGTTATGGCAGTTATTTATCTTATCTATTAGATAGTTTTATCTTTTCGGAAACCTGATCTCTTGTCCGATCAGGTCTGTTAGTTTTCCTTTTCTAGTTAGGAAAGTCCTGTTCCGTGTCCTATAAGGACTCCTGTAACTCGGGGTATATATACGTATGCCCAGGCACCTTGTAAACTATCCACACAGATCAATCAAATTCGGCGCATCGCCACCCTTTCGACGGGTTCTTGCTTCTCGAGCGGGGCTGCATCGGTTAGGTCCGAACTCCTGCAAGAGGGTAAGACTCGTCACCCCTTACCCAGGTGTATCTGCCCTGTCTACGGCTGCATCGGTTCGGTCCGACCTCTTAGGCCGATCAGGTATACCACATCACGCGTGCGTAGATCTTATCAGCTTACTGGGGGCGATTTATCATCAGTTCGTGCTGCATCGGTTGGGTCCGACCTACTGAGCTGCCAGCGATAAATCGTTCCTGCTAGGTTGATGGTTTTTGCGCAAGTGTCTTATCGGAATGTATAGCCGATAAGTTATCTTATTACATCACAGTTGCATTAGGTCTATCGGCTTGTTGAGGTTCCTTTATTATTATTAGTCTGTGCTGCATCAGTTAGGTCTGAACTACTAGATTGATAATAATAGATTTATCCTTGTCGAGCCGATCGGTGTATATGCGACGTTCTATCGGAGTGCTTAGCCGATAGTTTATCTTTTTATAAAGCTGACTATATTATCTTTCCTATTTTGGTCATCTATATTATCATTGGTTTTCTAGCCGATGCACATGTGTTTCCTTGGCAGTCGGCTAGCTTACTATTCTGCCTATCCATTTTATCATCAGCTTCTAGCCGATGCACATGTTATACTGACAGCTTATCTATTTGCTTATAGCGTTATCGGTTTCCTAGCCGATACACAGGTGCCATCGGCCATCGGCTACAAGGAGCCTACATCAGTCCGTATCGGCCGATAGCCGATGTGCAATTGCTGCTGACCCGGGCACGAGCACAAGCGAGGACCCGGGCACGGGCACGAGACCCGGGCGCGGACAGCTGGGGCCCGGACAAAGTTTTATCATCGGCTTTCAGCCGATGCTCAAGCATTCCTTTGGCAATCGGCTAGCAGGATTCTTATTGGCCGATTGAATCCCTGAGCTAATATTCTCCTTGTCAATTGTGGGGTCAAATTGACTGGCACGCCTACGAACCTCTAATATTTTAGGACCTGCACTGGAGCTAAGCAGATCTCCCAGGCCTTCGTATGTTCAAACCAGATCATCAACAAGCTTTTTGGCACACCCGGCGGTTTTTGGTGCGAACAGTACCTGCAGTTGTTTTGTTTGATTCAGGAGCATCGCATTCCTTTATTTCTCAAGCTTTTGTGGATAAATATGGTTGGGATACTCAAGGCCTTAGGGTACCTATGATCATACACTCCCCTGGCAAGGAGTTTAGGTCAAACCAATCTTGCCCTAGGGTTACCCTAGTAATTGAAGGGGTTAGTTTTGCAGCCAACCCTATTATCCTGGAATCACAAGGCTTGGATTTGATTCTAGGTATGGACTGGTTAGCTAAACATAAAGGTTGGATAGACTGTGCGACCAGCACTATAACCCTGCAGTGCCCTCTGGGACAGGAAGTGAAGTTTGCCCCGCCTGAAAACCCTAAAGACCAGTCTCTCCTGAGTTTTGTGCAGGCCGTTCCTCTGGAAGGAGTTCCAGTGATTAATGAGTACCCCGATGTCTTTCCAAACAGTTTACCCGGAATGCCCCCTGACCAGGCGATTGAGTTCTCCATAGAGTTGTTACCCGGCACAGCACCAATATCCAGGAGACCCTACAGAATGGTAGCTAAGGAATTAGCCGAGGTGAAGAAACAGATAGACTTGAGGCTCTAGGTTTTGTGCGACCTAGCACATCACCTTGGGGAGCTCCAGTGCTCCTAGTGGAAAAGAAAGACAAGACAAAGAGGATGTGCGTTGATTATCGCGCACTGAATGAGGTAACCATCAAGAATAAGTACCCGTTGCCCAGAATTGATGATTTGTTCGACCAGCTGCAAGGTGCTAAAGTTTTCTCCAAGATTGACTTAAGATCAGGATACCATCAGCTGAAGATTAGACCTGAGGATATACCCAAGATAGCTTTCTCGACCCGTTATGGTCTATATGAGTATACAGTGATGTCCTTCGGACTCACTAATGCTCCAGCCTTCTTCATGAGCCTCATGAACAAGATATTCATGGACTATCTCGACAAGTTTGTTGTGGTATTCATAGATGATATCTTAATCTACTCTAAAAGTGAGCAAGAACATGCCGAACAATTGAGAATGATTCTGGGAAAGCTAAGGGAACACCAATTGTATGCCAAGTACTCAAAGTGTGAGTTCTGGCTAGACCGAGTTGCTTTCCTAGGTCACATTGTTACTGCCCAAGGAGTAGAAGTGGATCCGGGAAAGGTAAGAGATGTGCTTTCTTGGAAACCCCCGACTATGGTCACCGAAGTGAGAAGCTTCCTAGGTTTGGCTGGTTATTACCGAAGATTCATTGAAGGGTTCTCAAGGATCGCCAAACTAATGACAGAATTGCTGAAGAAGGAAAGGAAGTTTGAGTGGAATGATGCTTGTGAGAAAAGTTTCCAGGAATTGAGGAAAAGACTAACTACCCCACCTGTGCTGATCCTTCTGGATATCAAGAAAGATTTCGAGGTGTATTGTGATGCATCCCGACTAGGCATAGGCTGTGTGCTTATGCAGGAAGGAAGAGTGGTTGCTTATGCATCAAGACAGCTAAGGCCGCATGAGATGAATTACCCTACACATGACCTAGAGTTATCAGCAGTAGTGCATGCCTTAAAGATATGGTGACATTACCTGATTGGGAATCGATGTGAGGTCTATACTGACCATAAAAGCCTGAAGTACATATTCACTTAGATTGAGCTCAATCTCAGACAAAGACGATGGCTTGAATTAATCAAGGACTATGACCTTGGAATACATTACCACCCTGGAAAGGCAAATGTTGTTGCCGATGCCCTAAGTCGGAAGGTCCATTGCAACGCCATCCTGAACTTGCCCTCTCTACCCGAGTTAAGCCGAGAATTGGAAAGGCTAAAGATACATGTGGTTAAGCCAGGGACCCTAGCAACCTTGTTGATTCAGCCTACATTGGAGGATCAAATCCGTGAAGCTCAAAAAGGGGATGAAGAAATTAGGGTTATCAAGGAAAACATGACTAAAGGGAAAGCCTTCGAGTACTCTGTTGACGATAAAGGGACTGTCTGGTTTGGAAAACGCATTTGCGTACCCGGTCAAAAAGAAATTCGAGATTTGATTTTGAGAGAAGCCCATGAATCCGCTTATTCCATCCACCTAGGAAGTACCAAGATGTACCAGGATATGAAGGATCATTACTGGTGGTCTGGAATGAAGCGAGATGTTGCCGAGTATGTCGCAGTTTGTGACGTTTGTCAAAGAGTTAAAGCAGAGCACCAGAAGCCAGCAGGATTGCTTCAGCCCCTGAAGATACCCAAGTGGAAATGGGAAGAAATAGGGATGGATTTCATAACTGGTTTGCCTAGAACTCTAGCAGGAAATGATTCCATCTGGGTAATAGTGGACCGACTAACCAAGGTGGCCCACTTTCTCCCTGTCAAGACCACCTATTCGGCTAAGAAGCTAGCTGAGTTGTATTTGACCAAAGTTATCTGCCAACACGGAGTCCTGAAGAAAATCGTGTCTGATCGAGGAACCCAGTTCACCTCCCACTTTTGGCAAAAGTTGCATGAAGCAATGGGCACTAATCTTAATTTTAGCACCACATATCACCCCCAGACGGATGGACAAACTGAGAGAGTAAATCAGATTGTGGAAGATATGCTGAGGGCCTGTGCCTTGGATTTCGAAGGAACCTAGGATCTCTGTTTACCGTATGCCGAATTCTCATACAACAACAGCTACCAAGCTAGTATTCAGATGGCCCCCAATGAAGCTCTGTATGGACGCAAGTGTAGAACCCCACTCTGTTGGACAGACGTGGGAGAAAAGATGGTTTTTGGATTTGATATTTTCAAAGAGGCAGAAGAGCGAGTTAAGATTATCCGAGAGCGCCTGAAAGTGGCCCAATCCCGACAGAAGAATTATGCTAATAATCGAAGACGAGAGCTTGAGTTTCAAACAGGTGACCATGTGTATCTCCGAGTATCACCCCTACGCGGAATCAAGAGATTCAGAATGGGTGGAAAGTTACCGCCTCGCTACATCGGTCCGTATCCTATCATTGCCAGGCACGGAACAGTGGCATATCAGCTAGAGTTAATTGTAGAACTCTCTGATGTCCACAACATGTTTCATGTGTCCCAGTTGAAGAAGTGCCTTCGCATCCCTGAAGAACAAGTCCCATTGGAAGTAATCGACATGCAACGCAACCTCACGTACAAAGAGCGCCCAATTCGGATTCTAGAAATTAAGGACAGATGTACAAGACGAAGGACGGTTAGTTTCTGCAAAGTGCAATGGAGTAACCATTCCGAGGATGAAGCTACATGGGAACAAGAAGATTACCTCTGAGCCGAGTATCCGGACCTCTTCGCCAAGTAGCAGAATCTTCGGACGAGATTCTGTTAAGGAGGGTAGGTTTTGTAACGACCCGTTTCTCCTTTCTCTGTTGGAATTCGTTTTTCTGAATTCTAACTCCTCTCCAATCCCGTTCAGTTGTGCCCCAGTTTTTCTCCCCCTGGCCAGCCGACTGCATTTCTCCCTTGTGCCAAGTAGATTTCTACTCAGTTCTTGAATCTTGCTCTTTTACCTTTGTTCACTCGGCCACCATTGCCGCCGAGTAACCCTTGCATTGCCGACTACCCTGTTAACCAGTTCTGTCTTGCCACCCTGACCTGCCCCGATCCGGTCAAGCTCACGACACCTTGCCTTATCAGCGGACGTGCTGTCTCATCGCCTCACCAAGTTGCACCACAGCCATGTTCTCAACGCTCCTTCCGTTGGACGCCGACTGCAGAAGTGGTGACGTGATCCGACCTCCACCTGCCCGCAACCCCGCTCGGACCAACGGACAATAACCGCCGCACCGCAAGAACTCGCTTGGACCAATGGATAGTCAGAGGCTCTGTCAGCAAAGTATCACCAACCCGTCCTTGCCACGACCTGAGTGTCTCATCGTCGCTACAGTGTATACCAACTCCCCGGCCATGCCCAATCCCTAAGTCAATCTCTGCCTTGACGTCGTGTCACCTCGCCAGCTTATCGTGACTCCTTTTCCCTCTCTATCACCCCTGCACCGCTGTGTCCCTGCCTCGCACGCCGGCTATATAAAGCCATCCATGCCTCCTCTTTCTTCTGTTTTGCAACCCAGCCATCTCTGCCAAACCGCCGTCATCTTCTTTCTCCCCAGCCCCCTGAGCCGTTCTGCTCCCCGAGCTCCATCGCCGCCGCTCATCGCTGAGCCTACCATCCGGAGTTCCTAACCGGTGAGCTTTGTTGCCCCGTCTGCGAGTTTAACTCAGCCGTCTACGATAAACCTTCATCCATCTGCCATCCATCCTTAGCCGACTGCTGCCTTTCTGCAGCCGACTGCCGTGATGTTCTCTTCCTAGTGTTTTACCTCTTTTCAGCTTGGCAGTAATCATCTTTTCTGCTAGTTTAGATCCTGAACCGGTGGACGATCCAGAAGCCGTCTTCATTGAGGAAGATCTTCCACTGGAACAAGGCAAGCCCCTTTGATCATATTGCCTCCTATATATGCAAAGTTATGTTGTTTGCAAAATGTGCATGCTTAGTTTACACTTTAAATTGATCGGCCTCGGTTTGCCAGCGCAACCGATGGACCTACCCAGTAGTCGCACTTATTTTGGTAGGATATTGATGTATTTCTCCCTTGGTAGCCCCACAAACGGCACGTTGGCATCATATCCGTTGGGTACGATTGCCGAGTAGAAAGGCTTAGCCCTGTAGCGATTGTATTGTCGTTGGGAAACATTGGTTTTTGCTCAACTGTTTGAAAACCCGGTACTTTGCGTATCGGCATGTTTATGAAAATAAATAAAGTTTGAGAAAAACCTTGATGTACAGAGACAGTGCCTGTGTGGCCTGGCTATGTATTATCGATAAGGACCATTTCCTTTGGGAATTGCATCTAAGCATTTTATAGTACGACCATATGGGTAGTATGGGCTGCCCCTGGCCGAGTAAATTGTAGGTTTAGGGAAGTCTAGTGCCGATCGGAGTGGACTCATCCGGGTTGTGGCTCGAGAGCCCTGGTGCTGATGGTGGTTGGAGCCAACCTGAAGCATTGATCCTGTGTGGATCCTTCTGCTGGCATTGGGTAACCCTAGACTGGCTTTGGAAATGGCCTTGTCACGAACTTCCGATACCGACCAATACTCGGTGTAAGTTTCATGTCGTTTGGGTAAAGCATACACCTCTGCTGAGTTTAGCTGAACTGTTCGAATAGCCATGCCCACGGTTAAGGGCGATGTAAGGTGATTTCCATAGCGTAGAATTGTTTGCCAATGATTTGCGAAAGTGATTGATGGGAAGGGAATCGTGACCAGAGTTGCCGAGTGGCAAACGGAAGGCCTGTGTGGCCAGAAACGGGTCTGTGTGACCCGGGGTGTTGAAGCACCATAAGCAAGTGTGTGAAAAGTTAATAGGAGTAAGTCTTCGGGTTATAGCCAGAAGACGATACAGAGCAGGCTCCCGGGTTGTAGCCAGGGCAGCAAAGTTTGAGCTAACTGGTTGTAGCCAGTGTAGCGAATATAACCGGTTGAAGCCGAAAAATGCTAAAAGAGATAGCTAAGATTTGGTTGTAGCCGAGTCTCAGGGTCAACGGGTGGTCGAAGCCACTCGGGGGAGTAACAAACCTAAGGAGTGGTCGAAGCCACTCGGGTGATAGCCGAGTTGTGTGGTTACTCGGTTCATCACCAGAAGATGAAATAGAAATACATGATTCGGTAACTATATGTGGTGAGTTGTTGAAAAGCAACTTGCAGAATGGAATGAGGCGTGAGCCTCTTTCCGACAACTAAAAATTGGACACACTATTATTTGACCAGCAAAATGTTTCTAAAGGCTGTTTTCGCAAATAAGACTCTTAGCCCCTTTTTGTCTAACCGACATGGCACCTTTTCCCCGGCTTGCTGAGTACGAAAGTACTCACCCTTGTTCCTATATTTGTATGTACGTCATATTAGGTTTTGAAGAAGAAGACGACGACCCAACTGCTGCCGAGTTCTTCCAGGACCAAGCCGACTACGAGGACTTCTGAGGTTTCAGGCCTAGTTCCCAACCAAGCTTGTGGTAACATCGGGTTCCATCGCTGAGTAGATTTCCTCCCTTGCTTCCGCCTTGTCTGTGTTGTATCCCGCTAGTTACCCTTTTTTTGCCGTTGTCCATCTAGGGCCTGTCCTAGATGGAAACCTTTGTATTATATGTACTCTATTATGTATCTAATGTTTAGTGTACTTTGAGTTTGTATCACCGATGACTATGTGCGTATCCGACTACTGATCCATGGATCTGGTACTGTTTGCACATGGTGGGCTTCCACCTTGGTGGAGTTGCCACAATCCCCACGCGGGATTTGCTCGACCGCGTGCAGGAGGAGCTCCATTGGGAGCATGGCCCATCGACACCGGCAATATGGGTGGCAGATGAGATAGAGCTTCTCTTGGACAATAGCAGCAGCAGTAGATGAGGAGGTAGGTGAAATGGAGAGGGGGAGTGGAGCACCTGTTTTTGGCATGCGTCGGACGCACACTTCAGAGCATTTTCCAATAGAACAAGAATGTGGTAAAATATTTCTAAAATCCAACAGATAAGGATTTAGATAGTAGTTGTCGAAGATGGATATGGATACAGTGTTCGAATAATTGGTGTGTGGGTGCCATGGGCCCCGGGTACCTCATGACAAGCATTTGGGCCACTCGGATAGAGGATGGGCCTAGCCTTGTAATTAGAGATATAGCTAGATTCGGCAGACTTCGCCTTGTATAGGAAGGAATATACAGTCCTAGTCAGGTGCGTTATATCTCTAAGGGGAGATCTCCTAGTCGTAATCCGATGGGGACTCCTACCTTGTAACCCTGTCCCCCAGTATATAAGGGGAGGCAGGGCGCCCCATGAGGGCAGGTTGAGTTGGTTCACCAGAATCACCACCACAAATCCTCAAAGGAATAACACCACAACTGGACGTAGGGTATTACCTCACATCGAGGGCCTGAACCAGTATAAAATCTCCCTGTGTTCCTTTGCAATCCACCGAGTTTCCATCCACCGAGTAGCCCCATATATTTATTGCCGGTGTAAAACATCGACAGCTGGCGTGCCAGATAGGGGCGTCGGCGCGATCTACATCTACAAGCTCGATGGATCCAGCAACCGGAGTCGACGGCGGCAAATTCTCTCCCAGAGATGCAATCTCATTCGGAAGCCTCGACTTCGTCGCCGACATGTTCAGCAATCTCACCTTGGCCGACGCGGGCCCGATCCAACCGGCCGAGGAACCAGCCGACTCCGCGCCAGTCGGCCTACACGATGCTGCAGCAATCTCTCACGACATGCTGCGGCGATCTCCCATACGCCCAAGTCCAAGGACAACTCTTTCTTTCGGTGTTCGACTCGGACTCGGTTTTGAGCCGGCCGAGATCGGGCCAAAAAAGGAAGAGATCGTCCATTTCCCGTTCGGACTCGGCGACGCCGCGAATATCTACAATCTACATCCAACGCGGCAAACCCGATCCTCTGGAGTTCGACTCGGATACGGCCCAGAGCCGCTTGAGATCGGATCTAGGAAGGTCGGAGTTATAATCAACCCCATCAACTACTCCAACTACGACTCTCAGTCGGACTACGACTCTCAGTCGGATTCCGACTCCAAGTCGGACAACAGTTTGGCAAGCTTCTCCCCGCCACCAAAAATTTTCATGGCATCCAAAGGCTCTACTCCTACTCAGGAATCACGCCGACTACGCGAACAGCAAGAGGAGGAAGCCTGCCGACTGCGAGAACAACAAGAGGAAGAAGCAAGACGCCTGCACGCCCGCAACGACGGCCTACGCAGGGCTGGGCGAACCGCTCAGCAACAAACCCTCCAAACAAAAGTCGGCGACCACGACGTCTTCGTCACGCCACAACAGAATATCGTGGCCACCGCAACCCTACTGGACACGATCCAGCTTGGGCCTGATCACCAGGCCACCCCGACGATTGCAAGGATAAAAGCCCTGCTTACCGCTGCTGCATGTCAGCAGCACCAACAGTCGGGTGATACCCTCATACCGATCAACCGGTCGACATTCCCAACGGCAGTCTCATCTACCTCAAAGCGACGCCGAGCGGCTGGCGTCAGTCAGCTGCATACGGAGGCACGTCAGGCGTCACTCGGCAGCCCCAACGACAACCGGCGACGTCAAAGCAACCGTCGGGATGATCAAGACCTTCGAGGCTGACAACGACATGATCTTCGGCAGGACATCAACGCTCGACACCGCGAACGAGAAGATGATGAGCAACGCCAACCGGAAGACGAGAACGAGCGTTTCGGCCTCCACCACGAGCGGTTCCACCGCCGTATCGGGGTCGGAGTCCTCATGAAGATGAAGGAGTACCGGCCTTCACCCAGGAGCTACAACAGGCCGACTGGCCATCGGGTTTCAAGCCTACAGGAGTCGAAAAATACGACGGCAAGACCAATCCCGAGTCTTGGCTCACGATCTATACTACGGCAATCCGAGCAACTGGAGGAGATCACAAAGTCATGGCTAACTACCTCCCGGTTGCTTTAGCCGACTCAGCGAGGACATGGCTAACAGGACTTCCCAAGCAATCAATCAGCTCCTGGGGAGAACTCCGAGAACACTTCATCGCCAACTTCCAGGGGACATACGAGAGGCCATCTTCCGAGTACGACTTATATCAGTTGCATCAAAGGAAGAACGAGTCTCTTCGTGACTTCATTAAGAGGTTTTCTGAGAAGAAGAACTCAATCCCTAACATCAAGGATGAGGTCGTCATCGCCGCCTTTCGAAAAGAAGTCAAAGACACCTCGTTCATCGACAAATTCACACGGAAGCCTCCCAACTCTGTCAAGGCTTTATTCAACATGACGAACAAATACGCCGACTCAGCCCACGCTGTTGCTGAGGCCCTTGAAGATAAAAAGGCATCCTGACAAAAGAAGCGGGACGGCACCAACGACGCGGTCCCGACTAAAGCCGGGAATCGCAAACGCAAGTCAGACGGCTTCATTGTGGCAGTCGGTCACAATCGTCTTCGACTTTCAACAACTGAAGATTATCAGAACAACAAGTGACATGCTCGGGGGCTCATAAGCTCAAACGCAAGGATGGCATCCCCACTCCGAAATACCGAACATCTAAGTCGCTTCCTGATAAATATTTCTTCACTCGGCCTTGCCAATGCCGCTTACACCTAATAGGTGCACAAGCTGCACTCTTCTCTGTTTTTGCTCTTAAATGATTGCAAAAGTACTTGAGTAGTATAAACCCTGATCCGTGAAACTTTGCTCCATGAAAGACGAACTCAAGTCGCCCAAAACGCGTGTCTGGGAAAGAGCCATGAGCCAACTCCCGACGCTAGGGAGCTATGACTAGTCGGGCAGAGTGTTTAAACGTAAGGGGTCAACTACTCGGGGAAATTAATATCAAAAAGAGGAAAAACTCGTATTTACATATATTGTAAAATACATTTTATTCGGATGATTGTTTTCATCATCAGATGCTACTCATCCAATATCTTTATATTGCAGGCCCAGCTCCGGATACGCGTGACAAGAACTCAGGGCTGCGAGCCTATCTCCTATGCTCGGGGGCTGGACAAGTCTGCCAAAATACACTCGGGATGCTCCATGAGGGCTACTTACCGAGTACTTGCGCCAGTCGGGACGTCATCTTCCCCGGCTACGCTCCATGTGAGCTGACAACCGACTTCTGGCACTAGTCGGGGGTCGTATATCACTCGGCTGGGTGAGGTACACCCCATGAGAGTCACTAGCCAAATCTTATGCTAATGCAAGGTTCGGGTACCTCACTTGGCTATAACTCTGTTGGGTAGGGTATGCCCCATAAGGGTCGCTAGCCGAACCCTATGCTAATGCAAGGTTCGGGTACCCTGCTCGGCTCTCCTGAAGTCAGAGAAGACTTACATCGTCAAAGCGCATCCGGAGTTCTCATGCACCGCGTCACACTTGAGGTGGGCAAGCAGATCCTGCAATATACCTACTCAGACTTCTGTGGCAACCAGGTTGCATTCGGAACGTAAGTCGGAAAGGCTTGCGAATAAGGATTTCTTTGGCTGATTGCGGTTACCGACACCAAAAACTCATCCTGACATGCGAGGGATGGTGATTTTATAGAGCCTACATTGGGTGGGTCGGTTTAGACCGGCGTACTCGGTAACGGGCTACCAAGATATGAATTCCTACAGTAGCATGCTCCATGTGGGCCGCCTGCAGGCTGAGTTGAAATTATAGCGCTGGTGCTACCAACAGGAGCCGATGAGGTAAACAGATATGCTTCATGAGAGCCTTATTGCTAAACATATATGTTTGGGTATCTGTTTTATCCACCAGGTCTCGAGGATATATCCTTATAAGGATCACAAGCTGGTCTTCATTAAAATTGGGGATGCAGGTATCTTTCTTGAGTACACCTGACCACGCCATGGATTTATTTTCATAAAGTGGTACTCGGCCTACATGCGTGGCCACCAGTTGCCATGGGCAACATTATTCCAGCCGATATGACGCTGAAGAGTCTAACTTTCGAGTAGTGCACTACTCGGGAGAGACTATAAATTTCTCATTCCCGCTAACATGATGCGGAGGAGTCTAACTTTCGAGTAGTATACCACTCGGGAAAGACTATAAACATTCTTCTAGCTAACGAGCTGAAGAGTCTAACTTCTGAATGGGACGCCACTCGGGAAAGACTATAAACACCTTTTCCAGCTGACATGAAGCTGACGAGTCTAATTTTCGAGTAGTATACTACTTGGGAAAGACTATAAATAATCATCCCGGCTGACATGATGCCGACGAGTCTAATTTTCGAGTAGCATACTACTCGGGAAAGACTATAAACACCCCCTTTCCAGCTGACATGACGCTAAAGAGTCCCATATACGAGTAGTATCCTACTCGGCAAGACTATAAACCCACATTCCGACTGACATGAAGTCGAAGAGTCCTATATACGAGTAGTATCCTACTCGGGAAGACTATAAATCATATTCCGATTGACATGATACCGAAGAGTCTCATATACCAGTAGTAATCTACTCGAGAAAGACTTCAAGGTTAAAGATCTTTGACTTTATGTTTAATTGTTTTCACAATTAAGCACAAAGTCGGGGGCTACACCTAATAGGTGCGCTTATTCGGTGCACACTATTCCTACATCTACATGGAGCCCTTCATAGCCTCGCTGCCAGCTGACATGAAGCAGGACTCGGGAGAAGCAGCACTCAGACAAAGAGTACTCGGGAGCAATGCACTCGGGAAGACTTCACCGTGGAGGATGAGCACTCGGCATCAGCTGTGACTCAACTATGAAGGTCTCGGGGGCTACTGTGGGTGCCATGGGCCCCGGGTACCTCATGACAAGCATTTGGGCCACTCGGATAGAGGATGGGCCTAGCCTTGTAATTAGAGATATAGCTAGATTCGGCAGACTTCGCCTTGTATAGGAAGGAATATACAGTCCTAGTCAGGTGCGTTATATCTCTAAGGGGAGATCTCCTAGTCGTAATCCGATGGGGACTCCTACCTTGTAACCCTGTCCCCCAGTAATAAGGGGAGGCAGGGCGCCCCATGAGGGCAAGTTGAATAACACCACAACTGGACGTAGGGTATTACCTCACATCGAGGGCCTGAACCAGTATAAAATCTCCCTATGTTCCTTTGCAATCCACCGAGTTTCCATCCGCCGAGTAGCCCCATATATTTATTGCCGGTGTAAAACATCGACACGGTGAAATCATGGTTATGATTTGTGTTGTAATGAACAATTGTCAATGTTTATGATATGGTTGATTTACAGTGCTTTGGTGTTTGAGAATAGGGTTCCTAGGCAACCATGGTCAGACCGGTGTGTGAATGCCAGTCAGACCAGGACCAGGGACCAGGAATAGTCTCTTGGATGCTTTTGTTGATAGGGCCGGTCAGACTGATGTGGGGTGTTTGGATAGACCGGGAGGAGATGTGCGGTCAGCCCACCGTGGTCGCGGTCAGACCAACAGACTCTAGGAGGGAATCGGTTTTGGAGTGGAATTGGGTCTCATGCTTGATGCTTAACATTTATGACTTCTAGTTGTTTCATATACGTCATCTGAATTGTATTTATGCTAATGTGAGTCAAATTAGAAAAAAAACTTGTGCTCAGATATGGTTTCTTTGATTGCCCGTGTGTAGATGTTGCTTGAGGCCACAAGAGTGTTGCTGGTGATGGATCAAGAGTCGATTTGGGGGAATATGATTTCCAGATGGTCAGGGAGATCATACAGGATGCTCATGCTAAAGAGCAATGCATGTGGAGGTGAAGTTTCTATATGACATAACGGGGATATTTATGTGTATGAAAAGGAGTAGAATTTGGATGGAGTCCTATTTTGGGAAGTGTTTGAGCTCAAATTTGTAAGGGATAATGTGTATTCACTTAGTTTTATTGGTTTCATATGTGATTAAGATTCCTAATTCTAGTTGGGTTCGTCATAATGGTAGTCATATCTAAAAGCCCGTACATGTCGCCTGGGGGGGGGGGTAAATAGGCGTTTCTGAAAATTCTTCAAAAGCAGCGGTAAAATTCTAGTAGGAACCTCTGACCCCAGGGGTAGGAAGCTCCGACTGGCTCTCTTGGGCTGGCCGAGAGGGCTGGTAGGAAGCTCCGACCTAGAACACCAGAGGCTCCGACCGGGTGAAGTTGACTCTAACAAGCCACTTCAAAAAGAGATAAATTGACAGGAAACAACCCTATTGCAAACAAGTATACAAAGGAAAGATGTAGGCAGGTACAAAGATGAAATAACACAATAAAGAGACAAGCAAGAGAGAGACACAAAATTTTTTCCTGAAGTTCGGATCACAAAGATTCTACGACTCCATTGAGGAGCTCCGTAGAGCCGGGTCTCGATTAACCCCTTGCCTCACCAAGCGATCGCAAAGATCAACTTAGTATCCACTCAAAGTTACCTCTTTTCCTTGTGGAGATGAGGTTCACCTTCACAAATTTTCCCGCGACAATCCACAACTTGAGGAATCTCACGGGTGGCGCCTAACTATCTAGGAGGTCACCCTCTAAGAGTAACAAGCATCAAACAGCTAATCCGCGTCCATCCTCAAGTGCACAAGATCCTCCTAGCCCTCTCTCAAGATATTTCACTCAAAACCCTACTAGATCCTCACAAGAATCACAAAGTAAGCACTAGAACTAGTTGGGAGAGCTTAAGGAACCTTGGGAGAAGCTAGGAGACAATGAAATGAAAGTGGAATGGCCAACCAACGGCTAGAAACAAGGTTTGGGCTTTATAGCCACTGTCATATGTCACTTAGCCGTTACTCACAGATTTGGGCTAGGAGGCTCCGACCCTAGGGGTAGGAACCTTCGGACAGCACTTAGCCGTTGGCTGAAAAAGCTGGTCAAAGCCTCTGACCCTGAGAACAAAACTCACCCAACCCGAGTGCAAGGGTTGTGCCAAAGTGATATACTCTTAGCTAGTTGGATCTTAGGCAGTTTAGTGGTCTTGGAACACTATTTGCAACCTCTCTTGATAGTACGGCTTTCCTGCGACTCAAAAGAAATTTTAAACGAAAATAAAATAAACTCCTAGTCGCTTCGCTACTTTACATCATGTTTTTGTGGGGGTCTCCATGCATCACACCAAGCACCCTGGGACTAATCTCTGCACATTTCTCGATAAACTCATTAGTCCCTTAACTATTTTGTCATTAATCCACCAAAACCAACTTAGGGGGCTAGATGCACTTTCAATCTTCCCCATTTTGGTGATTGATGACAACACGGTTAAAGCTTATGACAGAATGAATATAAATTTGATTTTGAATGAAACGAGGTGAATTAGGCCCCCTTAAAATATGCATATGTGAGTGAGAGTGAAGTTCATATACATAATTGGTATGGGTAGAACATGGAAAGCCTTATTCATCTCTTTTCATTCGTGGGGTGCAAAGTGTGACATGATAATCAAAATAGATGATGCATATGACATGGCAAACACACAAAAAGGAAAAGAACAACACACCATATCACAAGGCATCACATAAATCATGCTAATGACTCAAATTAAGTTAAAGCAATAGATAAATAGTCATTACATCCTAGCACACAAAATAGTACATGTCCACAAGATAGAACACAGGAGAATAGGAATATCTAAGGGACGTAACACGAGGGGGTCGGAGCCTCCAACTACTAGAGCCAGAGCCTCCGACCAGACTGCAGCAGTCCCAAAAACTGGAATGTGATCCCCTTCATTTTGTACTTTTCCCCCCCTTTGGCATCAAGGCACCAAAAAGAGAGGAAAGCCAGGGGAAGAAGAGGCTCAGACATCATCGGAGGGGATGATCTCAATGTCGCCAGATGTTGCACTGCCGGCTATCTCATCATCAAGAGGGATGATCTCGGTCTCCACTGGCAGCGTCATCATCTTGCTTAGTGATAGGTGGAATGTCATGTACTGGAGCCTCTGGCACAATCTCCTCCTCATCATCATCCTTGTCCTCATCCTCCTCTGTGTCCTCTAACTCAGAATCCTTAACGAAAGCTCTAGTGGTAGAAGGACCGGCGCCACTGGCGATATGCTGAGCTGTCTCATAAGTAGCAAAAAGATCCTCAAAGACCTCATCCTCAGAGTCATCTGAGACTATCTTACCTGCATCCCTCATCATCTCCTTCTGCGAGCGCTCCATCTTATTGATTGTCACGCCCAGAATTTTCATCCAAACTTCTAGAGTTTTATTGTGTGTAAATCCTCGTCTAGGAATCAACCAAGGCACACATAACAAAGATGATAATCAAAGTAATTGTTTACATACGAAAACATTTATTACAGAGGTGAATGGCACCTCTTAAAGATAATAAAGTTCTAATAGCGGAAATAAACTAAAGCGACGTGACGACACCCACTCCACGAACTTGACCGGGCTCCCGCTCAATCCTTCAAGTAGTCCTCCTCGCTGAAGTACTCTTCTGAATGATGATTGTTGATTGCAAGGTGAGTACATGAAATACTCCGCAAGCCACACAGCAAGTATGCAAGTGCACAGGGTAACAAAGGATGGCATAATAAGGCTCAATTTGCATAAACAGCATTTAAGACAGCATTTAAATAAGCATTTAAGAGAGTAGTATAAACATCAATAATTGTATTAATTAACACTATACTGTTCTCTGAAATAGTATAGGCCCAAATACTCCCACCTGGAGCTAAACATGATTCATCATTTAATAGTCAAATTGAGATAACATGGGACTAATCACAGAAAACATTGCTAGGCTTGCCTTTAGCCGTGAGCACGGCTATTTGAATAGTTTTACTCTAGTTAGAGGTGTACCAATTTACCCACAAGACACAACTCCACAACACATCACTGTGCGCCTTAATACCACCACGGTATCTCAGAAAGGAATTGTGACAGGACCCTCCAAGTGACCCGCACAACAAGAGAGCCACCCGCTGGACCACTAGTCTCCGGTAGGGTTGATCAGGTTCCTAGACAGGGAGACAGCCCAACTCCCAAGACATGGACTTATTGACGTAGCCATGGTGGTCTTATTGACACAGCCACAACATACCGTGGGGCCTCTGGTGGAACGAACTACACTTTGGTTCCCGCCATTACCCATTATGGCTTGTGGTTAGCATGGGTATTGCTTCGCAACAAGTAGTCTGTGTACCGGTCCTTAACTGTTAGGAGCACCGCTAGCAACAACCACAACACTAGTGCTCGCAACCCACTATTTAATCATATTTTAGTGGACCATTAAATTATCCTCGCACGACCACAGTCATGAATGGAATCATCAATTCATGTGAACGAACCATTATAAATGGGGTCAAAGTTATAGCCCAGAGTTATGCTACCATTTGCTAAGCAGGGCTAAGCAGAGTCCTAGAATTATTCTAGTGAACCCATACATAAAGCTAGCTAGTCACATATGTCCCATAGGTACAATGTCCAGTAATCAAGTCAAAGAGGCCATAAACAAGGATTAGGGTTTCCCTTTACCGCTGACATTCCAAAACAAATGCAAAGTTGAAGGAAAAAGATAGCGTTAAACATAGGAACAATATGCTCAAAGGTACTGAGCAATCTGTGTGACTTACCTTGCTGCTCCTCACAGGCCTCGGAACTCTTCTCAAGAAACTGTGACTTTTTCGGAACGTCGGCGGCTAAAGGCAATAAATAAAAAATGAGCAAAAAAGTACATCAAAACACATGAATAGTATAATATTATTTTTTTAATGGATAGATCTTGACTTATAAAGAATTTTGCAAGTTGAATCACCCCAAACGGAGTTCGATGAATTAGTTATGAATTTTAGAAGTTTAAACCCTTTTAAAAGCATTTAAAAGAATTAAACCGATTTATTATGTCATTAATGAATTAATTTAATTCAAGAAAATTTTTTATGACATCATCAGAGAGAGCTCTCGGCTGACCAGTGGGGCCCGCTACAACAGAGAGGGGCTCTGGTCCATAGTGGACTGAGTCCACCGAGGTCCACGGTTCCATCCGATGGCTGGGATGCGATGCGATCGGATCAGACGGCCGAGATAGATCCATGATTTTAAGATAGATCGGAGGGCAAAGATTTTACCTAACCTCGATTGGACGGCTATGGTTTGATCCAACAATTTAAAGGCCGAGATCTAATCGGGGAGATCCAACGGCAGAGATCAACCCCGCCCGGATCACCCACGTAGCCCGTGTGGCTCCGACATGGTGCCCACGTCGGCGACCGGCGACAGCCGTAGCATGGGATCCCATGGTCACTGGTGATCGGTGACCTAGCAGCGCTTGGTGAGGATAGGAACGGGTAGAGGGGATCAAGGCGATTCTCACCGTGGGTAGACGGGCGACGAACGGCGACGAGAGGCGCTGGCGGCGAACTCCAACCGGCGGTGTTCTTCGGGTTCCCGACAGCGACAGTGCTCCGGCGATCTCCGGCAGTCCAAGGGCGGTGGCCTAGCTTCCGTGGGCTACGGCAAAGCTAACTGAGGCGGCGGCGAACGCCAACGGCGACTAAGGCGGCGGCAACGCGCGATCGGGGCTCAACGGCGGCTGCGGAGCGAGCTCGAGACGCGGGGGGGCGGCTTGGGCTAGCTAGGGCTCAAACTCGTGCACAGAAAAGCTCCTAGGGGTCTCGAGTTTGCTATTTAAGGTGGAGAGGGGTGGAATCCGGCTTGGCTTTGGTGAGATAAGCGGCGGATCCAAGTCGGGAAGCTTCGGGTCTCCTCAACCGTGCACGATTGGGCTCCGGTTTCTTGGGGATAAGGGAGAGGAGGACTGGGTCTCCATTTCCCGTCAACCAATTGAATGAGATCAGGGCCGAGGCGCTCAGATTTCCCGGGATCACGGCGGCGGAGCTCGGGTGCAGCTCAGTCTCCACGGGGAAGACGGATCCGACAGGTGGGGCCAACCTGTCGGCTAGGCGAGAGTGGCACGGCGGCCGCAGGCCATGGGCCGCATGCGCAAAGGGGAGAGGCGATTAGTGCACAGTGCTGGGCCGAAATCGGCCCAAGTGCCGAGGAGGGGTTTTTAATCCTTTTTATTTTATTTTAATACTGTGAAACCCATTCAATTCATTAAAAATACTTCTCGTAATCAAATAAATCCTAGAAAATTTCAGGAAGTAGATAATTAGACAAAGAATTTTATAAAATTATTTCCAAGCCCATTTTGCTATAGATTTTTTTGATTTTATTATTCACACTCCTTGAGGCTTTTAATTTAATTTCTAAAATTCCTTTTTACAATATTTTTATATGGGGATAAATTCAGGGTATTACAAACCTACCCCCTTAAACAAAATCTTGTCTCGAGATTCAGAAGATTAGGCAAAGATATGCCGGTGAGCTAATTTTAATTCATCCTCGCGTTCCCACGTTGCTTCTTCTTCCAAGTGATTGCTCCATTGTACTTTGCAAAATCTTATCACTCGATTCCGAATATTCCTTTCACTGGTCTCTAGGATATGAATAGGATTCTCGACGTAGGTCAAATCTTCATGAATCTCGATCTGTTCTGGATCAGCTTCTTCGGCTGGTACTCATAAACACTTCTTCAACTGAGACACATGGAAGACATCGTGTATCCCCATCAAGGTGGGAGGCAACTCTTGTTGATAAGCAACTTCTCCTTTTCGTCCCAATATCTTGTAGGGCCCCACATAAGAGGTGCCAACTTTTCCTTTGTCTGGAACTAGTGAACTCCCCAAAGTGGTGTGACCCATAAATACACATAGTCACCTTCCTCAAAACTGAGATCTCTTCTGCGGTTATTCACATAGCTCTTCTGACGAGACTGAGCTACTCGAAGTCATTCTTGTATGATTTTCACTTTTTCCTTTGCTTCTCGTAGGATATCCGTCCCGTATACCTGACGATCTCCTGTCGGATCCCAAAGTAGGGGTGTGCGGCACTTCCATCCGTATAGAGTCTCGAACGGGGCCATCTTCAAACTTGCTTGGTAACTGTTGTTGTAGGAGAACTCAGCATATGGTAGGCTCTTGTCCCAACTTCCACCGAAGTCTATGGCACAAGCCCTCAACATGTCTCTAAAATCTGATTAACCCGCTCGGTCTGACCATCTGTTTGCGGGTGGTAAGCGGTACTGAAGTTTAATCACGTACCCATCTCTTCTTGGAGTCTCTGCCAAAACTTGGAGGCAAACTGACTTCCCCTATCTGACACGATCTTGCGTGGCACACCATGCAAACATATGATTCTGGCCATATACAATTCTGCCAATTTATTGCCGGAATACATTGTCTTAATTGGTATGAAGTGGGCTATCTTTGTAAGTCTATCCACCACAACCCATATAGAATCAAATCCTAACGCGGTCCTTGGTAATCCGGTGATAAAATCCATCCCTACTTCTTCCCACTTCCATTCGGGCACCTTGAGGGGTTATAGCAATCCTGCTGGTCTCTGATGTTCTGCCTTTACACATTGACATACATCACAAATAGCTACATATTCAGCTATTTCTCTGCGCATGCTAGAGCACCAAAACTTTATCTTAAGATCTTGATACATCTTGGTACTGCTAGGATGGATAGAGTACTGGGTGCCATGGGCTTCCTCCAAAATTAGTTTCTTCAGTTCCTCCTTATCTGGCACACACATTTGCTCTCCAAGTGTTCGCACCAAAAACCACCGGGTGTGCCAAGAAGCTTGTTGATGATCTGGTTTGATGCGATTGAACATACGAAGGCCTGGGAGATCTGCTTAGCTCCAGTGCAGGTCCTAAAATCTTGAGGTTCGCAGGCGTGCTAGTCAATTTGACCCCGCAATTGACAAGGAGAATATTAGCTCAGGGATTCAATCGGCCAATAAGAATCCCGCTAGCCGATTGCCGAAGGGATGCTTGAGCATCGGCTGAAAGCCGATGATAAAACCATGTCCGGGCCCCAGCTGTCCGGGTCCTTGTTGGTCCTCGTGCCCGGGTCCTCGCTTGTGCTCGTGCCCGGGTCAGCAGCAATTGCACATCGGCTATCGGCCGATACGGACTGATGTAGGCCCCTTGTAGCCGATGGCCGATGGCACCTGTGTATCGGCTAGGAAACCAATAACACTATAAGCAAATAGATAAGCTGTCAGTATAACATGTGCATCGGCTAGAAGCCGATGATAAAATAGATAGGCAGAATAGTAGGCTAGCCGACTGCCAAGGAAACACATGTGCATCGGCTAGAAAACCGATGATAATATAGATGACCAAAATAGTAAAGATAATACAGTCGGCTTTATAAAAAGATAACCTATCGGCTAAGCACTCCGATAGAACGTCGCATATACACCAATCGGCTTGACAAGGATAAATCTATTATTATCAATCTAGTAGTTCAGACCTAACTGATGCAGCACAGACTAATAATAATAAAGGAACCTCAACACGCCGATAGACCTAATGCAACTGTGATGTAATAAGATAACTTATCGGCTATACATTCCGATAAGACACTTACGCAAAAACCATCAACCTAGCAGGAACGATTTATCGCTGGCAGCTCAGTAGGTCGGACCCAACCGATGCAGCACGAACTGATGATAAATCGCCCCCAGTAAGCTGATAAGATCTACGCACGCGTGATGTGGTATACCTGATCAGCCTAAGAGGTCGGACCGAACCGATGCAGCCGTAGACAGGGCAGATACACCTGGGTAAGGGGTGACGAGTCTTAGCCTCTCGCAGGAGTTCGGACCTAAACGATGCAGCCCCGCTCGAGAAGCAAGAACCCGTCGAAAGGGTGGCGATGCGCCGAACTTGATTGATCTGTGTGGATAATTTACAAGGTGCCCGGGCGTACGTATTTATACCCCGAGTTACATGAGTCCTTATAGGACACGGAACAGGACTTTCCTAACTAGAAAAGGAAAACTAACAGACCTGATCGAACAAGAGATCAGGTTTCCTAAAAGATAAAACTATCTAATAGATAAGATAAATAACTGCCATAACGTGGTCTTCACGATTCCTTCTCAAATCCGGTTTCTTCTGGATTAATTTCCTCCAGTTGATATAGCTTCTATCTTTACCGAATCTGATATGAGCCGTGCCAAATTTTGGCGTTAACACCAAGCCACACCGTACCTCATTTGTCTTCCAAAAATCCAGTAGCTTTCCCCCTTCTTCATATTCTTCTTGATCTTCAGAATATCTGGGTCATCTCTCTGTGCTTCACGGACCTGATCCACTAAAGTAGGTTGTGCTTCCAAGGCTGCCAGAAATCCTCGACTGACTATACCCAGATTTAATCGTCCAAAATCTTCACACAACTCCAAAGATAACCGCTGGCCTTCCATGGCGTTGCAGTAACTTTTTCGACTAAGGGCATCAGCCACTACATTGGCTTTCCCTGGATGATAATGTATTCCAATGTCATAGTCCTTGATCAGCTCCAATCATCTGCATTGTCTAAGGTTTAGATCTGGCTGGGTAAAGATATACTTCAAGCTTTTGTGGTTTGTATAAACTTTGCTGCGATTACCGATGAGGTAGTGTCTCAAAATCTTCAAGATGTGAACTACAGTTGCCAATTCCAAATCGTGAGTAGGATAATTATCCTGATGAGGCCGTAGCTGCCATGAGGCATATGCCACAACCTTCCCTTCTTGCATCAGCACACATCCTAAACCTTGCCGAGATGCATCACAGTAAACTTAGAATCCTTTCTGGGCATCTGGCATGATCAACACAGGTGCGGTTACAAGCTTCTTCTTCACAAAGATGACTGGTGCCCCCCAAGGTGACGTGCTAGGTCTGATGTATCCCTTAGCAAGCAACTCTTCAATTTGCTTCTTCAATTATGCCAACTCATTAGCTCCCATCCTATACGGTCTCTTGTGGATAGGGGCTGTGCCTGGGGCTAGGTTTATTTTGAACTCAATATCTCTCTTAGGTGGCATTCTAGGTAGATCAGCAGGAAAGACATCAGGATAATCCCGTACTACAGGGATTTCAGTTAAGTTTTCCTGGTTCAGAGAGGTTGGAAAAGATGAGGCAGTGAAAACACGAAAGATCACTTTCTTCCCCAGGCTAGAAGTTAAGGTCACGGTCCTGGTGGCACAATCAATAATTCCTTGTGCCGGGTTTAATCAATCCATCCCTAGAATGACATGAATCTTTAGATTCTATCAAGAACAGATTGGCTAGGAAAGATACTCCCAGAATCTCTATAGACACAGATGGACTGCAAAGGGTGGTGGGCATCTGGCTACCTAGGGTATTTACCACCATGGTGTGTCCTCATCCTTTCCATGGGTATCCCATTTTTATTAGCAAACCCCACTGACATAAAGGAATGTGTAGCACAAGAATCAAACAATACTGTAGCAGGAACTGAGTTAACAAGGAACATACCCAAGATGACATTCGGTGCAGTCTGAGCTTCCTCAGCAGTGACGTGGTTCACACGAGCTTTGACCACACCCGTGGAGTTCTGTCCCGGTGCAACTTGCCTGGTTGCGTTTTAGGCTTAGGGCACTGATTTTAAAAGTGCCCTAGATTTCCACAGTTGAAGCAAGTCAAAGACTTGCCTCCAACTTCCTTCTTGACAGGCTGATTTTGAGCAGGTGCAGTAGCTGGGCCGAGGAGAGGACAGTTTGCTCCAACGTTGCCGCTAGTGTTGTTGGTGAAGAACTGGGTTGCGGATAAGGTGTCGTTGAAGATCCACCCTGTTGGGTCTGAGGAGGTCTTGTTGTGCGTGGCCTTTGGCTGCTTGACTGTTGTGCCCTGAAGCTAGCATTTTTTTGCTTCCTTTGTTCCATCTGACTATGTTTGTTTTCCCGTCGATGGCCTTCTCAACAAGCTTCTGAAAATCCGAGTAATCACCAGAGATCAACTGAACAGAGAGCTCATCATTCATTCCGTCTAGGAACTTCTCTTGCCTTTCAGAGTCCGTGCTGACATCCTCAGGTGCATCGCAAGCTAAGTGATTGAATTCATACAAAAACTCAGTTACTGACCAGTTTCCTTGTGTCAAAGCCCGGATCTCACGCTTCTTCAGTGCCACCACTCCTACAGGAATGTGCATCTTCTTAAAAGCGACGGCGAACTCAGCCCAAGTAACTGGTTGTCCGTCAGTTCTATTGATCCTGAAGTGTTCCCACCACTCAGACGCAGGACCATGCAGTGCTGCAAATTGAAGGAAACCTTTTCTTGATCTGCGCATTGTAGAAGATCCAGCTTCTTCTCAATGGCATGCAACCAATCCCCAGCTTCCACAGGATTGGTTGTGCTAGAGAAAGTAGGAGGCCTCACTCGCAAAACTCCGCAAGCTTATTCTGTGGTGGAGGAGGAGGCGCTTGCTGATGTGCCTGATTCTGCTGATTTTGCATTTGTTGAAACATCATGTTCATTAGATGGGTCTAATTTGCTAGGACCTGAGTGATGGTAAGGTTATCATCCTGAGTCGGCGGTCCATTGGGTGCCCCTCCACGGTTGTGATTCCCAGCATTTGCTATCTTTTTATTTCCATTGCGTGTGTTCACCATTTGTAGAAGGCAGAGCAAAGACAAGAAAGAGAAAAAGAACCCTTAAGATGACTCTCATATTGCTTAAACTTTCTCTTATATTGCTCTGAACCGATTGATTAACATTTGTAAAGTTTAAAACTCACACCATCAGAAATTCCTAACTTAAGTAGTTACATCACCACCCTCTGACATAAACTGTTGACTAAAACCACACACACACAAGCATCTCTAAGCACACAACAGCTAACACAACGTTCTAAGGTAGCTCCTACAGAGATTATACTAAAGGTTCTCTCAACGGGCGAAGGACTCTTCTTGGTAGTAAGAAGTCGTGCTTGGATTCCTCTTCATTTTCTGTGGGTGTCACCCCACTCCACCTATAGAGTGAGTGCAATTTACTCCACTGTCTTCTGACCTTTCCGAAGGTGTGCTGGCTTCTGACTCCTCTGAGTCCTCTTCTGCATCAACAGTGTAAGCCACTGGTGGAACTACCCGAAGGAGGACTTGGTCGTTCAGCAAATGGGTCCTTGGTGCTAACTGAATCCGAGGTGGGTCAGACGAACCCTCTTCCATGTAGTGGTGTGGATCTTGGCTCATCCAGGGGGTGCTTCTCCTTTGGCCAAAGCTAACTCTCGCTTCCGTGTAGTCCTCTTCGCTGAAGTACTCTTCTGAATAATGATTGTTGATTGCAAGGTGAGTACATGAAATACTCCGCAAGCCACACAGCAAGTATGCAAGTGCACAGGTAACGAAAAAGGATGGCATAATAAGGCTCAATTTGCATAAATAGTATTTAAATAAACATTTAAGAGAGTAGTATAAACATCAATAATTAAGCTGATTAATCAACACTATACTGTTGGCCGAAACAGTATAGGCCCAAATACTCCCACCTGGAGCTAAACATGATTCATCATTTAATAGTCAAATTGAGATAATATGGGACTAATCACAGAAAATATTGCTAGGCTCGTCCTTAACCGTGGGCACGCCTATTCAAATAATTTTACTCTGGCTAGAGGTGTACCAATTTACCCACAAGACACAACTCCACAATACATCACTGTGCGCCTTAATACCACCACGGTATCTCGGAAAGGAATTGTGATAGGACCCTTCATGTAACCCGCACAACAAAGAAAAAAAAGAGCCCAACCTACTGGACACCAGGTCTCCGGTTAGGGTTGATCAGGTTTCTAGACAGGGATGATGCCCAACGCCCAAGACATGGATTATGACGCAGCCAGGTGGTCTTATTACACAACCACAACACACCGTGGGGCCTCCGGTGGAACGAACTATACTTTGGTTCCTGCAATTATCCATTCTGGCTTGTGGTTAGTACGGGTATTGCTTCGCAACAAGTAGTCCGCAAATTGGTCCTTAACTTTCACGAGCACCGCTAGCAACAACCACAACCCTGGTGCTTGCAACCCACCATTTAATCATATTTTAGTGGACCATTAAATTATCCTCGCACGACCGACAGTCATGAATGGAATCATCATTTCATGTGAACAAACTATTATAAATGAGGTCAAAGTTATAGCCCAGAGTTATGCTACCATTTGCTAAGTAGGGCTAAGCAGAGTCCTAGAATTATTCTAGTTAACCCATACATAAAGCTAGCTAGTCACATATGTCCCATAGGTACAATGTCCAGTAATCAAGTCAAAGAGGCCATAAACAAGGATTAGGGTTTCCCTTTACCGATGGCATTCCAAAACAAATGCAGAGTTGAAGGAAAAATATAGCGTTAAACATAGGAACAATATGCTCAAAGGTACTGAGCAATCTGTGTGACTTACCTTGCTTCTCCTCACAGGCCTCGGAACTCTCCTCGAGAAACTGTGACTCTTTCGAAACGTCAGCGGCTAAAGGCAATAAACAAAAAGGAGCAAAACAGTACATCAACACACATGAACAGTACAATATTATATTTTCAGATGAATTAGTTATGAATTTTAGAAGTTTAAACCCTTTTTAAAAGCATTTAAAAGAATTAAACCAATTTATTGCGTCATTAATGAATTAATTTAATTCGGGAAAAGGTTTTATGACGTCTTTAGAGAGAGAGCTTTCGGCTGACTAGTGGGGCCCATGGGCAGAGAGAGAGAGAGAGAGAGAGGCTCTGGTCCATAGTGGACCGAGTTCACCAAGGTCCACGGTCCCATTCGACGGCTAGGATGCGATGCGATCGGATCGGACGGCCGAGATTGATCCACGATTTTACAATAGATCGGAGGGCTAAGATTTTACCGAACCTCGATCGGACGGCTATGGTTAGATCCAACAATCTAAAGGCCAAGATCTAATCGGGGAGATCCGACGGCAGAGATCAACCCCGCCCGGATCACCCACGCAGCCCGCGTGGCTCCGACGTGGCGCCAACGTGGCGCCCACGTCGGCGACTGGCGACGGCAGTGGCACCGGATCCCATGGTCGCCAGCGATTGGTGACCCCGCGGCGCTTGTCGAGGACAGGAACGGGTAGAGGGGATCAAGGCGATTCTCACCGTGGGTAGACGGGCAGCGAACGGCGATGAGAGGCGCCGGCGGCGAGCTCCAAGTGGTGGTGTTCTTCAGGTTCCTGACGGCGACGGTGCTCTGGCGATCTTCGGCGGTCTAAGGGCGGTGGCCTAGTTTCCATGGGCTACGGTGAAGCTAACCGAGACGGCGGCGAATGCCAACGGCGATTAAGATGGCGGCGACACGTGACCGAGGCTCAGCGGCGGCGGCAGAGTGAGCTCGGGACGCGAGGAGGCGGCTAGGGCTAGCTAGGGCTCAAACTAGTGCACGAAAAAGCTTCTAGGGGTCTCGAGTTTGCTATTTAAGGCAGAGAGGGGCGGAGTCTGGCTTGGCTTTGGCCACACATGCGGCGGCGGCAGATTAGGGATACGGATCCTAGTCGGGAAGCTTCAGGTCTCCTCAACCGTGTGCTATTGGGCTCCGGTTTCTTGGGGATAAGGTAGAGGAGGACCGGGGCTCCGTTTCCCCTCAACCGATTGAACAAGATCAGGGCCAAGGCGCTCGGATTTCCCCAGATCGCAGAGGCGGAGCTTGGGTGCAGCTCGGTCTCCGCGGGGAAGACGGATCCGACAGGTGGGGCCCACCTATCGACGAGGCGAGAGCAGCGCGGTAGCCGTAGGCCATGGGCCACGCGCGTGAGAGGGAAAGGCAATTAGTGCACAATGCTAGGCCGAAATCGGCCCAAGTGCGGAGGAGGGGTTTTTAATCCTTTTTCTTTTTTGTTAATACTATGAAACCCATTTAATTCACCAAAAATACTTCCCTTAATCAAATATATCCCATAAAATTCCAGGAAGTAGATAATTAAGCAAAGAATTTTATAAAATTATTTCCAAGCCCATTTTGCTATAGATTTTTCTCTAATTTTATTATTTACACTCCTTGAGGCTTTTAATTTATTTCTAAAATTCCTTTTTCACAATATTTTTATATGGGGACAAATTCAGGGTGTTACATTAATCTTCACGGTATTCTTGGTGCAAATGTTGAAGATCGCCTTGAGAGCCTTCTTGATGGGTGACTTTGAAATCTATGGTGTTGAGACAAGCCGTGGTGCTGACGAAGGAAACTTAACTGTAGGAGGTGCTCGTGGATGATAAGACTTGTGCTTCACCTCCTTCTCAAATGTCAGCCTTGAAACTTCCTCAATCATCTTCATGGTATATAGAGCATAAGCACATCCTCTCCTAGGCTCGATCACAATGTTGAAAATCTCAAACCATATGTATTTCATGACACTGATTGGGGGAAGTTCTTCTCAATCTAGCAATGAGGGTGTAGTGACCAATTGGAAGGGCAGTGGCATCGCTAGCCTTGGGTGAAAGGGTGACCTGGATCATGTTCAGAAGAATCATATAGGGAGGAAGCAATCCCTTGGTGGTTCCCATGCAGTTCCTAGGAGCTACATTTGCATACATGAACAAGGTCCTCTAAATAGGGATAGGCTTCTCATTGTGCAGGTTCAGCCTATTGAGGTCATCTTCATCTAAGCCCAAGATGGCTACAAACTGAGAGATAGTGACGGTGTACTCCTCCCCCTGAGTCCGCCACCTCATCCGAAGCTCATGCCGTTCATTTTCATCAAAGAACACTGTGGCATAGAACTGTCCAATGACCTCACTCCAGTCATACTGCAATCGCATGATCCCTCCAATATCCTTGTCCACACACAACTTGATCACATCTTTGAAGATCTGTCCCTTCTGTCTCTGCATGTACTCCCAATCAATATACTTCATCTCAATCACAGGCTTGGGACGTGTGGAGGCCATGAGCCCCGGGTACCTCACCACCAGCATATGGGCCACTTGGATAGAGGATGGGCCGAATCATGTAGTTAGAGATAAGATAGCACCCGGCAGACTTTACCTTGTATGATAAGGAAAACATAGTCTTAGTCGGATAAGTTTCTATCTCTAAGAGAGAAATCCCTTGGCCGTATCCGGCTAGGATCCTTATCATGTACCCCTGTCCCCCAGTATATAAGGGGAGGCAAGGTGCCCCATGAGATCACGAGATCATTGATCGACAAACATCTCAGAGGAATTACACCACAACTGGACGTAGGGTATTACCTCACTTAGAGGGCCTGAACTAGTATAAATCTTCCTTGCGTTCCTCTGCAATCCACTGAGTTTCCCCTTGCCGAGTAGCCCTATACTTCTATTGCCGGTGTAAAACATCGACAATTGGCGCGCCAGGTAGGGGCTTCGGCAAGTTTCACATCTACAAGCTCGATGGATCCAGCAACCAGAATCGACGGCAACAAGTTCTCCCATGGAGACATAATTTCTTTCGGAAGCCTCGATTTCGTCGCTGACCAGATCGGCAACCTTACCTTGGCCGAAGCAGATCCAATTCAACCGGCCGAGGAACCAGCCGACGTTGCGCCAGTCGGCCCACAGGACGCCACAATCTCCTTCAACGATCTACTGCGGTAGTCCTTCACTTCGCTGAGCATTGGGACAACTCTCTCCTTCGGCGTCCGACTTGCGCTAGGCCTTGAGCCAGCTCAGGTTGGGCCAAGAAGGGGAGAGATCGTCAATCTCCTGCATGGATTCGGCGACACTGTGGGCCTACATCCTGCGCAGCAGACCCGATCTCCTGCGATTCAGTTTGGACATGGCCAAGCGCCATTTCAGATTGGATCTAGAGAGGTCGGGGTCGTTCTTACTCCGATAAACTACTCGGAGTCCGACTCCAAGTCGGATAACGGTTCGAACGCTAGTTCGGACTACAGTCTGGCGAGTTTCGTCCTCCCCCGTGAGATCTTCATGGCTTCAACACGACCACCCGAGGTGCGTCGACTACAAGAGGAACAATAGGAGGAGGCGCGCCGACTGCAACAACAGGAGGAGGCTGACCGTGAAGCCCGCAATGACGAGCTACGCAAGGCTGGGCGAGCAGCTCAGCAGCAGATCGTTCAGACCAAAGTTGGCGATCACGACGTCTTCGTCACGCCACAACAGAATGTTGTGGCCGCCGCAACCTTGCTGGACACACTCCAACTCGGGCCTGATCACCAAGCCACCCCAATTATCGCCAAGATCAAGGCGATGATCACGGCTGCTGCCTGCCAGCAACAACAACAGCAATCGGGCGACACCGTGGTATTGACTAACCGGTCGGGATCTCCAGCAGCGGACTCATCCACAATAGCACGGCGTCGGGCGGCCGGCTCAAGTCAGCCACGCGAGGAGTCCAGGCAAATGTCACTCGACAATGACAACTGGCGGCGTCACCAGTATGACCGCCGGCCCAACCAAGACCTCCGAGAGCGCCTACAACACGACCTCCGCCACACCATCAACGCCCGGCGCCACGAACGACACGAAGACGAGCACCGCCGACTGGAGGATGAAAACGAGCGCTTCGGTCTCCATCACAAGTGGTTTAACCACCGTGGTCGAAGCCCGAGCCCTCACGAAGACAAAGGCATTCCAGCTTTCACCTGGGAGCTATAGGACGTCGACTGGCCGACTGGCTTTAAGCCCACAGGAATTGAAAAGTATGACGGCAAAACAAATCCCGAGTCCTGGCTCACCGTATATACCCTAGCAGTTCGAGCTGCTGGAGGTGACAACAAAGCCATGGCTAATTACCTCCCAGTCGCGCTAGCCGACTCGGCGAGGACATGGCTGATAGGGCTCCCAAGGTGGTCGATCGGTTCCAAGGGAGAACTCAGGGAGCGGTTCATCGCCAATTTTTAGGGAACCTACGAGAGGCCATCTTCTGAGCACGATTTGTATCAACTACACTAGAAGAAGAACGAGTCTCTACGAGATTTTATCAAGAGATTCTCTAAGAACCGCAACAAGATCCCAATGATCCGAGACGAGGCCGTCATCGCCGTCTTTCGCAAGGGAGTAAAGGACGCCCCGTTCATCGCAAAATTCACTCGGAAGCCACCACCCTTTGTCCGAGCTCTTTTCGACATGGCCAACAAATACGTTGACTCGGCTGAAGCGGTCGCAAAGGCCCTTGACGAGAAGGAGTCCCAACAGAAAGACTAGAAGGCGAAAGCCGACAACGAGCCGTCTCAAAACAAGTCTGGCAACCGCAAGCGGAAGTCAGACAACGAGGTGGCCAACATGGAGCGCACTCGGTCGTGGCCCCAGCGGAATAACGACTACCAAAAGGTCATGAGCGGGCCATGGCCCTTCCACCCCAAGGGCAAGCACGCGGCCAAAGACTGCTACATGCTTAAGAAGTTTGCCTCTGAGCAGGCTTCATCTTCTGGCGCCGACAAGGACAAAGACAAGCCAGATCAGGGTCCGGCTGATGATTTTCAAGATCCCCAAGCCGAGCTCAATCACATTTTTAGAGGGCCACTCGCGTACAAGTCCAAGCGAAAACAGAAGCTATCTGCGCACGACGTCAATACGGTCTCTACGACGGACACCCCCCAGTTCCTGCGCTGGTCAGAGATGGCCATTACATTCAATCGCACAGATCACCCAGACCGGGTCTCGCACCCGGGATGCTATCCACTCGTCCTGGACCTGGTTGTCAAGAACATCAGGCTGAAGAAAACCCTCATTGATGGAGGCAGCGCGCTCAACATCTTATTCGCTAAGACTTTGGACGAGATGAGGATTCCTCGTTTAGAATTACGGCCGAGCACTGCGCCCTTCCACGGGATAATTCCCGGCCTGTCATCAACTCCACTCGGGCAGATCACATTGCCAGTAACCTTCGGCACGCAGCATAACTTCCGCACGGAAAACGTCTGCTTCGAGGTCGCCGACTTTGAGACCGCATACCACGCGATACTCGGACGACCGGCACTCGCCAAATTTATGGCGATACCGCACTATACATATATGGTGCTCAAGATGCCTGGGCTAGCAGGAGTCCTCTCCCTCCGCAGTGACGTCAAGCAAGCTTACACCTGCGACAAGGAGAGTTGCGAATTGGCTCAATCACAAGAGGCGGCAGTCGGGCGCAACAGCATCTGGCAAGCCGCCACAACTGAAGTCGAGCAAGATCAAGTACTGGCAAAAAAGGCGGTGAAGTTGGGAATTTCAGCGGACTCTGACACGAAGAAGATCCCCCTAGACCCTTCCGACCCCTCCAAGACTGTCCTAGTCGGGACCGGACTCGACCCCAAATAGGAAGACGCGCTCGTCGCCTTCCTCCAAGCCAACAAGGATATATTTGCGTGGAAACCGTCCGACATGCCAGGCGTACCAAGGGAGGTGATCGAGCACGCCCTCAACGTGAAGACAGACGCCAAGCCAGTCAAGCAACGGCTGTGGCGCTTTGCTCAAGACCGCAAGGATGCTATTCGGGAGGAGATCACCAAGCTCCTCGCAGCCGGGTTCATCAAGGAGGTCTATCACCCGGATTGGCTGGCAAACCCAGTTCTGGTCGGGAAGAAAAACGGTAAATAGCACATGTGCGTCGACTATACCGATCTCAACAAGGCGTGCCCCAAGGACCCATTTGGTCTTCCCAGGATAGATCAGGTGGTAGATTCCACGGCAGGGTGCGATCTACTCAGCTTTCTTGACTGCTACTCAGGATACCATCAAATCAGTCTGAGGGAGGAAGACTGCTTAAAGACATCTTTCATCACACCGTTCAGAGCGTACTGCTACATCACAATGCTGTTCGGTTTGAAAAATGCTGGAGCAACCTATCAACAGGCAATTCAGCGGTGTCTGCACACTCAAATAGGCGCAACGTGGAAGCCTACGTCGACGACGTGGTGATCAAGACTAAGTTCAAAGAAGACCTCATCGCTGACCTGGAAGAAACCTTCCTCAATCTTCGAAGATTCAAGATGAAGTTGAACCCAGAAAAATGCGCCTTCGGTGTGCCATCCGGCAAGCTACTCGGCTTCATCGTCTCACATCGCGGCATTGAGGCCAACCCTGAGAAAGTCAACGCAATATTGAACATGGCTCCCCCGAGTAACCAGAAGGACGTCCAGAAGCTGACAGGCTGCATGGCGACACTCAGCCGGTTTATTTCCCGACTGGGCGAACAAGGCATGCCCTTTTTCAAACTGTTGAAGAAAGCCGATGACTTCCAGTGGACTCCCAAAGCCCAGCAAGCCTTCGAAGACTTCAAGAAATTTCTCACATCACCCCCCGTGTTGGCGTCACCCTTGCCCTAAGAACCGCTAATGCTATATCTGGCGGCAACTACTTAGGTAGTCAGCACAGTGCTGGTGGTTGAGCGACCCAAACCGGGTCACATCCAAAAAATACAACGGCCAGTTTATTTTGTCAGCGAGGTCCTTGCCGACTCAAAAACGAGATATCCATATATCCAAAAGCTACTTTACAGCCTACTCATCACTGTCCGGAAGCTGGTGCATTACTTTCAAGCACATCAAGTCACGGTGGTCACATCGTTTCCACTCGGGGACATCCTACACAACCGCGAGGCCACCGGCCGAATCGCTAAATGGTCACTCAAGTTGATGGCGTTCGATATCACCTTTCAGCCACTGACAGCAATTAAATCACAAGCTCTAGCCGACTTCGTGGCCGAGTGGACAGAAGTTCAACTGCCTATGTCACCAGAGAAGCTAGAATACTGGACAATGTACTTCGATGGTTCCCTTCAAATCGGCGGTGCCGGGGCCAGCATCATACTGACGTCCCCCAGTGGCGAAAAACTAAAGTATGTTCTACAAATCCACTTCCTGGCTTCCCACAACATCGCCGAGTACGAGGCACTTATCCACGGGCTCCGTATTGCTATATCACTCAGCATACGTCGACTGGTTGTGCGCGGGGATTCTCAACTCGTGGTGAACCAAGTCATGAAAGACTGGACTTGTCTCGATGATACCATGGCGGCATACTGTCAGGAGGTTCGCAAGCTGGAACACAAGTTCGACGGGCTAGAGATAACACATGTCCTACGACAATACAATGATGTTGCAGACGAGCTGGCAAACATGGGATCCAAGCGAGAAGCGGTTCCGACTGGAATCTTTGTCGAGCAACTTATGGAGCCATCAGTCAAGAAGAAACCAGCGCCGGAACAGTCGGGAGGCGAACCTACCCCGGCTACAGATGAGGTGCTGCACATATGTCAAGACTAGCGGACCCTGTTGTCAAATTTCTCTTGGACGACGAACTCCCAGAAGATCGCAGTCAAGCCGAGCAGATCAAGTGTCGAAGCAAAAGCTTCCTGCTAGTCGGAGAAGACCTGTACCGAAGAAGCGCATCCGGTGTCCTCATGCGCTGCGTCACCACAGAGGAGGGCAAGCAGATTCTGCAGTCAATTCACTCGGGCATAAGTGGCAACCACGCCGCATCCAGGACGTTAGTCGGAAAGGCTTACCGGCAAGGATTTTTCTGGCCAACAGCAGTAACAGACGCCAAAGACATTGTTCACACATGCGAAGGCTACCAATTCTATGCACGACAAACCAATCTCCTAGCCCAAGGACTCCAAACTATCCCTATTTCTTGGCCATTCGTAGTATGGGGGCTCGACATGGTCGGGCCTTTCAAGAAAGCTCCAGGAGGGTTCACACACCTATTCGTCGCAGTTGACAAGTTCACCAAGTGGATTGAGGCCAAACCCGTTGCAACTATAATAGCGACATGAGCAAAGGACTTCATCATGAGTATACTATACAGATTCGGGGTTCCTAACCGCATCATCACCGACAAAGGTGCTCAGTTCACGGGCGGCATATTCCAAGACTTATGCGAAGATTTCAGCATCAAGATCTGCTATGCATCTGTGGAACACCTGCGAAGCAACGGGCAGGTCGAACGAGCCAACGGTATGGTCTTACAAGGCATCAAGGCCAGGATATTTGATCGACTACAACCATACGTGGGCTGGTGGGTACAAGAACTCCTATCAGTTCTCTGGTCCCTTAGAACCACGGTTAGTCGGGCAACAGGGCAATCCCCTTTCTTTCTGGTCTACGGTGCTGTGGCTATGCTACCAATAGAGTTACAGTTCGCCTCTCCGTGAGTCCGGGCTTACTCAGAAGACGTCTCAAACAATACCCGATTGGTCAAGCTAGATCAGTTGGAAGAAGCAAGGGACATCGCAACAATCCAGTCGGCAAGGTATCTTCAAGGCCTGCGTTTCTACCACAATCGCAATGTCCGTGGCCGCGCCTTTTTGGTTGGGGATCTCGTCTTGAGGAAAATACAAACCACCAAAGACAGGCACAAATTATCCCCAATCTGGGAAGGGCCGTTCATTATAGCCAAGGTCATGCGGCCAGGCGCCTACCGACTGAAGACCGAAGACGGTGCCCTTATCAGCAACTCATGGAATATAGAACAGCTACATCCTTTCTATACCTGAGCTTTATACTTTCTCATGTGTACAGCTTCTCTGACTCACTACGCCGCTTGTATCAACCGAGTAGTGAGTCGGGGGCTGCATGTATATATGTGTTTTGTCAATAATATACGAGCTTGTTCTACTCCAGTTATGAAGCCTTACTACGACTGTCACGCTTGCCCGAGTACAGTTTCTTACATTGAGCGATTTTTTTAAGTTCTGACAGACTAACTCGGCGTAGACTACACAGTCAAGTAAAGCTAATAACAACTGAGTAATAATTCAAAGCTTGGCGGCATTGCACATATATTTACACATGTTTTCCACATGTTTTCCACAAAAGTTTATACATACCGACTACATGATATGTTGCTCTTACAGACCCAGGTCTTGGGTGATTATCTCAGCAGTCGGCCTCGCCTGGGCTATCAGCTCCAGCGCCTCCTCAGGCGTCGTCTCCTCGGCAAACCCCTCCCCGATGGCTTCAATGTCTGCCCTCGGGTAGATTGATTTGGTCATCGCCAGGGTCTGGGCCACACCGGCAATGACATGCTCATCTGAGTACCTCTTCAGGGCACTCGGTGTATCCTCAAGACGCGCCTCCACTTGGGGGGATTCGGCTGCAGCTGGTTCCCATAGGGTGGGGATCCATCAGATCAAGGAACCCTTTCATGGACCCGACAAGGGCCTCCCGTGATTCCCTAATAGCCTTTATCTCCTCTGCATAAAACCAATATTGGGCCTGGGCATTGGCTTTGAGGTCTGCCCGGGTCCACCGACAAGTAAACTTGTTAGGCACGGCTACAGATGGAATGATTAAAGGATTGGTTAAGATCATTGTCGAGGCAGAGACTTACTCGCGTAATCGGCCTCCCACTCGGCCACGGTCTTCTCCAGTCTAGCTTTTTCTTCGCCGAGCATGATGGTGGCCACTTTTACCTCGGCATTTTCCCGTTCAAGCTCGGCGTTGGCCTTTGTTAGGTCGGCCTTGTCCCTCTCAAGCTCAGCCTTGGCTTTCTCGGCCTCCTTCAGCTGGGCTTCCCTCTCTGTTCGGGTCTTTAACTCGGCTTCGAGGGTTGCCCGACAAATTAGTCAAGAACGCAACCTTGTAGCCATGACACAACTGGGCAATCAGGAACAACGCAGCTAGAGAAATACATCAGTGGTTCAGTCAGGAAGATGCATGCGGGGGATTTACCTCTAATCTTCCCGGCTTGGGCCCAAGTTTCATCCCTGAGCTGGGTGGCGGCATCCTTCAGCCAGGCTTCCCTCCCCGCGTGGCGCTCCTCCATCTCGGCCTTCAACGCTCGGAGCTGCTCTAATTTTGCGAGATGGGGGGCCATTTCGATCAGGATCTCGGTCATCTCCTCATTACGATCGACAAGCTTCTGCTCAGGGAATGAACAAGTCAAGAGCAGAGTCAGACATCAGAACAGGAAGACCACTAGGACTCCACCGCAAGAATTATACCCGAACCCCCTGGGACTCGGTAATGGCGGTGCGAAGCAAGCCTTCGCATTCCCTTTTCGCCGCAACCTCATCGAGCTTGAACCTCCTCGTGGTTCCATCAGGCGCTGTCCAAGTGAACGTCCGGCGGAACTTACGCGGAGGAGCTTCAATCCGGGGAAGGTTTGGGATCTCCGGCGGTGATGACGACGATGACCATGACGGCGACAGGGTCCTAGCCCCCACGCCAGCGTCCTCTGCGGCCTCGGGGGTCGACTCGGGGGCTCCGGCAACGGCCTCGGCAACGGGCGTCGACTCAGGGCTGGGGCAGCAACCTCAGTAACCGCTCCTTGGTCGGGCAGCACCAGCGGCCTCGCAGTCGGGACCACCTTAGTCTCCGTGACTAGGATGGCCACCGGCCCAGCGGGTGTGCTCACAGGCGCCGGCTCGGCTGGGGCGTGCTCTTCAAGGGGAGCGGTCGGAGCGGTCTCCTTGAGATCAATATCGGCACGTTTCCTGCAGGGCAAAACAGACATCAAAGTACTACTGCAACAGACAAGAATCTCGGAAGATCCAGAGCAGCTTACCTCTTGGAGAACTTGAGTTTCCCGCCGGGCGATCTGGGTCCCTGTGGAGCGCTACGCTTGGTTGTCGGCCTGGTTGGCGAAGCAGTCGGCGGCGGCATGGCAACTAGAGGCGGCCCCGTTGGTGGCGTGGCCGACTCGGGCAACTGTGTGCTTGGCGGCGCCTGCTCGGATCGTGTACTCAGCGGTGCTTTTGCCGGGCTCGGCAATGTTGAGCTCGGTCGTACTAGTCCCAACCTGGGACTTGATCGCTTGGGTGCCGTGGCGGCGGTGTCCTTTATCTTCAGACCTCCTACCACGGCACGCGGCGTCAACGCTCCCTCGCCCCGATATAGAATAGGCTTTTTCCCCACTCTCTTGGAGTCGGGTTGGGCAACAGGGGGGCGTCTCGGCCTCTTCTTCAATTTAACGGCTGACAACGGGCGGGAGTCCTCGTCGAACTCCTCGCACCACTACAAATGAATCAACAAAGTACATCACACAATGCTGGGCAATCACAGATACAAAGAAGGACAAAGATTACCTCGGGACGGGGCCGAAGGAAGCTATAAGACGCGATCCAGCGTTTATTGTCTTCGGTCTCGATCACCCCCTAAGAGAAGTAACCAAACAGGGTCTCGGTCACCTTGTACTGGTCGGCCGATTCGTGGCTTACTCGGTCAGGATCATATTTGCCCTGAAAATCCCAGCCGAACGCGCTCCTCAGCTTCAGCGGCTGGATGCGCCGAGTCAGGAAACGCCGGGCCACCCAAGGTCCAATCAGGCCAGCCTCCTTAAGCTTATCTAATTTTGCCAACAATTGATGCACTTGGCCCATCTCCTCAAAGGTTGGATCTGCTGACCAATTTGGTAAAACTACCAGTGGCAAGCTAGTGAATGGACGCAAGGAGGGAGCCAGATCTGTGCAATAGAACCACTCCTTGTGCCAGCCTTTCAAGGAAGATTTCAAGAGGAGATCAAGATATGTTTTCTTCCCATCACTCCTCAACTGGAGACCAGCCCCCCCAATCACATTGATATTATTCTTGGAGGGCTGGGGTTTGATGTGGAACAGATGCCTAAAGAAATTAAAGTGGGGCTCCACACCCAAAAAGCACTCGCAGAGAGTAACAAATATGGAGATTTGAAGAATTGAGTTGGGATTCAAATTCACCAACCCCAACCCATAGAAGTCAAGGATGCGGGGGAAGAACGCAGAAGAGGGAAAGCACAAACCCCGATCGAAAAAAGAGGCAAAAAACTACTGTTTCGCCAGATTGGGGATTTGGGACCAACTCGCCCTTAGCCGGCTGCCAACGGATCACCTCCTGGCTTGGCAACTTCAATTGACTCTCCAACAGCTTCAGTTTCACCGAGCCGCAATCCGAAGTCGGCCAGGCATTCCCCAGCGCACCTGTAGGATCCGAAGCTTTCGACATGGTTGGGGGTGGAGAGATTTGAGGGAAAAACGATCAGGAGCTTGGAACAGATGAAGAGGACTGGAATCGCCCGAGTTCGAGCGGGGAACAGCAGCAGCAGCTAACCCTAGCCGAGCAGGAGGCTAAAAGTTGGGCGCGGAGGCGAAAGACGAAGCGATTGGCTAATTTAGGGAAGATGAAGGAATCTTTTTCTCTCTCCCCGCTTTTTATAGAGCCGATACCGACTAATGGGCTTGGGCCACACAGTCAGTACTAGGCCACCAAGACATGAGTTTCTACAGTAGCATGCTCCATGTGGGCCGCCCACAGGCTGAGTTGAAATTATAGCACTGGTGCTACCAACAGGAGCCGATGAGGTAAACAGATATGCTTCATGAGAGCCTTATTGCTAAACATATATGTTTGGGTATCTGTTTTATCCACCAGGTCTCGAGGATATATCCTTACATCGATCACCAGCTGGTCTTCATTAAAATTGGGGGTGCAGGTATCTTTCTCGAGTACACCTGACCACGCCGTGGATTTATTTTCATAAAGTGGTACATGGCCTACATGTGTGGCCATCAGTTGCCATGAGCAACATTATTCCAGCCGATATGACGCTGAATAGTCTTACTTTCGAGTAGTGCACTACTCGGGAGAGACTATAAATTTCTCATTCCCGCTGACATGATGCGGAGGAGTCTAACTTCTGGGTGGGACGCCACTCGGGAAAGACTATAAACCCCTTTTCAGCTAACATGAAGCTGAAGAGTCCCATATACAAGTAGCATCCTACTCGGCAAGACTATAAACACACATTTCGACTGACATGAAGTCGAAGAGTCCTACATACGAGTAGTTCCCTACTCGGCAAGACTATAAAGTTTATTCTAGTTGACATGATACCGAAGAGTCTCATATACCAGTAGTATACTACTCGGGAAAGACTATCAGGTTAAAGATCTTTGACTTTATGTTTAATTGTCTTCACAATTAAGCACAAAGTCGGGCTACACCTAATAGGTGCGCCTATTCGGTGCACACTATTCATACATCCACATGAAGCCCTTCATAGCCTCGCTGCCAGCTGACATGAAGCAGGACTCGGGAAGAAGACTCACTCGGACAAAGAGTACTCGAGAGCATCGCACTCGGGCAATCTTCGTCGTGGAGGATGAGCACTTGGCATCAGCTATGACTCAACTATGAAGGTCTCAGAGGTTACTGTGGAGGCCATGAGTCCCGGGTACCTCACCACCAGCATATGGGCCACTCGGATAGAGGATGGGCCGAATCATGTAGTTAGAGATAAGATAGCACCCGACAGACTTTACCTTGTACGATAAGGAAAACATAGTCTTAGTCAGATAAGTTTCTATCTCTAAGAGAGAAATCCCTTGGCCATATCTGGCTGGGATCCTTATCATGTACCCCTGTCCCCCAGTATATAAGGGGAGCCAGGGCGCCCCACGAGATCATGAGATCATTGATCGACAAACATCTCAGAGGAATTACACCACAACTGGACGTAGGGTATTACCTCACTTTGAGGGCCTGAACCAGTATAAATCTTCCTTGCGTTCCTCTGCAATCCACCGAGTTTTCCCTTGCCGAGTAGCCCTATAGTTCTATTGCCGGTGTAAAACATCGATAGGACGGTTCATGAAAACGGAGTTATACCAATCTACCTGTACAGCTGTCACAAACCGGGGATTGGCTAACTCCTGACAGAGATCATTCGGGTTCTTTCGCTTGTCTCTGCCTTCCCTAGCCACATCATGGAGGCAATCAAAGTGTTGCCTAGCTATATGGCCAAAAGGAGTGGTCCTAACTGCCCTATGCTTGAAGAGGCGGGTCATCTCCTCTACCACTGCCTGAGTTGCGAGAGCCACCTCGCCTTGGAGGCGAAGGTGCATTTGGATCCCTGATGACTAAGGCAGAACTGCGGGTCTGTCGAGTGGTAGGAGGCTGTGTAGCTGCCCTCTTTCCCCCTCCTACCTTCTTAATTGCCCTTGCTCAAGCCGGTGCCTTTCCTTTCTCAACTCTCCTAGGAGGTCAATCTTGATCAATCTGAGTTCCAGAGGTGGAAATGTTTTGCCTGGCCTTTTGTCGCTTCTCTCTAGCCATTGACACTATAAAACAACCAAGAATCAAGGAATGGAATTGAGTTCGAGGTTTTTGTGGGCACCCCGAAAGTGCATTATAAAGAGTAACTATTACGGCAACGCGAACTATCTAGATGGATGGGGTCTCGAATAAAAGCCAAATAAGTACGGTAACCATCCATCCTCATCGCAGACTTGCCATAATCTTTACCCACTCACAATACAAATCCAAAATGCCGAGAGGTGTACAAAAGAGATAATCATAAGGATAGCTTGCCAGTCCTCCCCATCATACGCCCGTCAAACCACTCGATGGTGGCGACCAAACACGATACGTACCCCAGAGGACTCGAACCACAATAGCTATCCCCCAACCATCTCAATTATACACAACTCATACTCATGTTCAACTAGCCCCCAGGAAAGCGACTAGCCTCACACTTTCATCGCAAGCAATTGATAAACATCACAAGTACTCTAAAAATGGATAGACGAGCAGCAGAGTTATAGGTACTACATAGAGGGTCCACACCCTAATTCATCACAAAGTGACACAAAAGATTTGCAGCGGAATATAAACACAAAAGATAAGAACCAGTGGTGCCAAACCCATGCACAGGGCAACCGACTCGGGATAGAGCTCAACTCAAACTACTAATTATCCTCGCCACCCTCGGCGGGATAATAGTAGACCACATCAGCTTCGTCGTTGTCCTCACCTGAAAAATAGCAACGTGAGTACGAATGGTACTCCGCAAGACTTACACAATAATAATAGTACAAAGGAAATATGCTGGTTTCTACATCAAGGAAGAAGGCTATATTGATTTGATTTTGCACAAAGCTGATTTTATTGAGCAAGTAATACTTGAAACTATAAGCATTTTGTGAAATAACTCAATCTGAAATTTTAAGACAGCTAGTATATGGTTCTGAAAATGAAATATAAATGAGCACCAACCGTGCTCTAAGCATCATCCATGGGCCACCCTTACCCAAGCAATTGTGCTACACTAGCACACCATGTTTCATGACTGAAGCCAAGTCATATTTAATAATAAAACCTTTCATATAAATCCATTACTTATTAATCATCAAAAATTCCCTTGCATAGACCCCTCCATCCATGACTATCCTAAGTCAAGGTAACTACATAATCCCAAGTTTGGATGCTAACATGAGTAACTAGCACATCAAGCGATCGTCCTGTAACCGTGGACACGGCTATTCGAATAGTTCTTACTCTGATCAGAGGTGTACATCTTACCCACACGATTGTGATAGAAGCCAAACGGCTACACTCTAGTTTGATTCGTACCTGCCGGTACCCACACTCTACACATTGAGTGCGGACTAGAGGTCACAACAGAACCTTTTGCACGCTTAGCCCCAACCACCTAAACCACGTCTGGGCCCCCGGCGACTTAGTCGTGCGTGTGTGATGACTAAGGCGGGCTTACCGTCATGGGAGGCACCTCCGGCCAGTCCAGGCAGCGCTCGAGTCCTCCAACGGAAATCCATCCTCACGACTGACGGACGGGCATAGATTGGCTTACAGCCTCCGTGCTACTGAGTTAAGCCGTCCCACTCCCGGCGTGTGGAAGTACGTAGGGTGCTTGAATAGATGTTAACATGTTCGGTCCTTCACGACCCAGACGGAGCTACGTGCATCGGGGAAACACCATCCCTTCATCGCCCTATCATCCGTCCAAGTCAAACATATTCTCAATTATACATTAGAAGTGATTCTTTTCAGATTTTAACCCATCCATTCACTTTAAACTAGTTTTGAACCGACAGCTCCATCTATCGGATTTTGCTAAGTCTAGAATAAGCATGGCTAAGCATTCGGTAAAATAAACGTATCCCAAAGTCCTTAACCAGTGGTGACAAGGTATAAACGTGAGATCAATAACCAAGGAATGGAAATGCATACAATTGGGTAATATTAACTCTACCCATTTTCCCCATTTTAAATAGACTGAAGCATGCATATAGATATTGTTTTCACAAACAAATCAATTTATTGAAAACATAGGTTCAATATGCTTAGACGCTTGCCTTGCTGCAGCGAGAAGACACTCTCAACCTCAGGGTCAACCTCCACGTACTCCGTATTCTCTGAATCTATCGATAAATAACGAACATGCAAATAAGAATCCAATAAACATGCTCATGCAAAAGATGATCGATAAATTCTAAGGATAAATACAGTAGGTAGGGCATGCTCTAATAAGATTTTTAGGAGAAAGAACCAAAGTCATTTGCATCTCCGGATTGAGAGATACAAAAATAACAAGCCATATACGCTGAAAATGGCAGATTTGGAATTATTTTGTGTATTACCCAGTGTATTAGGGGTAAAATTTGCATTTCCCATTAAGGCTCTATTTGTATGATCATTTTTAGATGAAAGTGTATAACCTACTGGTTCTAACAAAATTTGGTTTTACTGAAATTCAAATTAAAATGAAAATAAATATGAATTTTACAAGTTTAACAAAAAGAAAGGTTACTGAATTACTTAGGACTATTCTAGGAGGTATTTTTATCAAATACAACTTTTCCACAGTAAGGTTACAATTTGTTAGTTTTAACAGAAGTGGTTTCACATTTTTTAGAAAAATAGGATGAATTTTCTAGAAATTTATAAAGTTCAAGGCCATAAAAAAGGTATACAAAAGATATTTCTATTTTTAGAGAAAAATCTTATATAGAAGTTCTCACTTTTTATGTTACAAAATTGAAGAGCACATTTTTTATGAATTCACAGAAAATTTGGTTTACCTCAAAAAGGGGTTATAATGGATTTTATATAAATATTTCAAGTTCTTAAGCCACAAAAATGAGTTATTATTGTTTCTTATTATTTTATAGGATTTTTTTGTACAAAAGTGGTAATATTTTATTAGACAGGTATTAAAGTTCACAGATTTACAAAACTAACAAAATTGGTTTCACTCAATAATGAGTTAAAATGATCAAGATATGAATTTATAAAGGTAGGGCCTGAGCGCCATACAGACAGAACAGAGTCAGGCGCCTGGGACAACAGAACGGACCGTCCATTCCCAGAGTGGATGGTCCGGCGGGTGAAACAGAGGAGGGCGCGGGCAGATAGAGCCGGAGAGCTTCTCGGCGGCGGGGTGACGGGCGAACGGTGGCTCGGCTGTAGTCGGGCCCCAAATGAGAAAAGATAGAGGAGTTCACGGCGGGAAGCTAAGGGCGATCTTCTTGACACCTCGGGTTACCGGAATCTCACCGCGGCCGAGCTCCAGCGCGCGGGTCTTTTCGGGGCCGATGAGACAAAAGAGGCTACGGGCTCGGGCTGGCTAAACTGATGCATGCAGGCACTATCTTTAGAGCTCTAGGAGTCTCACCAAGCGACGCGCGGGGGTCCGACAGAGTCGGCGCAGCAAGCAGCGACGTCGAGGACGGCTCGGTGGCGGCGGAAAGCTTCGGCTCCACGACGTAGTCACTTCAGTCGCCTGCCGGCTAGGACACGGGTGTCTACCAGGTTTACAAACTTCCTGAGGACGGCTACGGTGCAAAGAATCGAAGTCAGGCTCACCACAGAGGACGAATCTGCGGCGGTGGCGGCGGATTGACCGGAGAGGAAGGAGACGACGTCGACCTCCCGGTACACTGCGCTATATCCTGATTCCTTCGGCTAGGGGGTCTTCTGGGGCAGGGCGACGGTGGTTGGCGCAAAGGCCTCGGTCCAGACTCGCTCCGAGGCGGCCGGAACGGCGAGATGACGCCGGGCGACGGCGCTGCAGAGCAGAGGGCGAGGCACGGCGTCTTCGACCGGCGATCCTAGGGCAACCAAGTATGAAAATGGAACAATCAGAAGGTGCTCATCATGTTCGGCTAAGGGAAGAGGATGGATTTCACCAGAGGAAACTCAGTTCCGGTCGAACACTCACGGCACAACAAGCGGAGGAGATGACTTCACCGCGGTGATCTTTGGGATTTCGTCGGTTTTCTCGGTGGGAGCGTGAAGAGGATGAGGAGGAGGTTCTTCTGGCGAAGTTTGAGTCGAGATGGTCGAGGTTTCCCAGATCAGTGCTTATCTCAGTGTCCCTGTGAGCTGTGAGGGAGAAGGAGAACGAGAGGAAGACACGTCTGCCATGCAATGCTGAGTCGTCTCTCCACTGCTACAGTGTTCAGGGTGGGTCCCACATGTCAGGCAACAATGTCTCTACTCATATTTAGCTAGATTTACTCTATTGACTTGTGGGGTCCTGGCAGTTAATTCCTATGAAAAAGAGAGGGGTGTGGGTAGGAATGGGGTGAAACTCACTGTCCCAAGACTGGCAGAGGCTTACAGGTGGGCCAGGTGTTGGGGTCCCACTGGTCAGTGAAAGATGAGAGGAGAAACTCCAGAAACTCAAGTCTTGCTAGCCTGTCAAGCAGGCAGTCTTTGCATTACTGTTTCACTAAGTTAATGAGGAGGCATAATTCATGGGAAAATTACCTTGGAAGGTAAAAGAAAGATGTTGTTTAACCCTGCCTTTTTTGACCAAAATCGTTGCTAGAGAGGTCGTCTTTCATACCTTCTGGTGAAAATAGGCAAAATTAAGGCATACTAATCCAGGTTCTTTTCTGCAGTTTAGTTCGTTTCTGCCAGTGCCTATTGATCTCATCATTTTATGTGTTTTTCTTTGGGAGATAAATTAATCCAAAAATTCCTGAATGATAGAGTTTCATGTTGCACACACTTTGGGCAAAAGGGCTCTGTTCTAATTAGTCTTTATTTTCATGTGGTGAATTTTAGAAGTAAACTAATTTATTTCAGCTAGCTTCCTAGCTCTGCTGATTTGAAGGGATTTCCGTTGAAGTATTACTTGAAGTGATAAAATTATGTAAAATTTACAGGGCTTCACTCCACATCACCTGACAGGTTTAGGAATTTTTGTAGGATTTTTAGATATAATAGAACTTTAAGAAAATCTTACAACTAGCACAAAGCAAAGGGATTAGCTAGGGCTTAACACTAATTACCCTTAATTTTAGGATGGATCTGTGACAGCTCTCCCCCCCCTAAAAGAACTCGTCCCGAGATCGACGGGTTGGAGAAGAAGCAATAGGGGGTACGGATTGCGTAGATGGTCTTCGCGTTCCCATGTGGCTTCATCCTCGGAGTGATTACTACCACTGGACCTTGAAATAATTTCTATGGCTTGTTTTCGAGTGATACGCTCAGCTTTCATCAATAATGCGAATCGGATGTTTCCGATAGGAAAGATCGGGTTGAAGGTCCTAGATCCTTCCAAACTTTGGTTTTCTTCCAGTGGGAATCCGTAAGCATTCGCTTCAGTTGTGAGACCTGGAATACATTGTGAAAAGCTGAGAGTGACGAGGGGAGGGTCCAAACATGTAAGCAACAGCTCCTGCGCTTTATAATGCGGAAAGGACCGATTATAGCGAGGGCTCTAATTTTCCTTTTCACTCCCAAACTGCCATGGGTGGTTTTAAATGGAGTGACCCTTGAGATATACGTGATAAACCAACATTGAAGTTTAGTTCACAGCCGAGCGACGATCGGCATAGCCTCTTTTTGCCTTCGGCCCGATTGACTGTTCGCAACGTTCGCGAACTAGTTCGCACGTTTATTCTCAGCTTGCACAATCAAATCTGGATCCAAAGAAATGTCTTTCTTCTGCCAGACTCGGACCAATTAAGAGGTCCCTGTTTTCTCACATCTTCCTTCCATACAAGCTTAAAAAAGGAGACATTTGAATGCATGGATATTGTAATAACTATTCGTTATATAGAAGAATTCTGCATATGGAAGGCACCCCTTTCCCAATTTTTACCATAATCCGAGAAACATGCACCCCCGCACCTCTCAACAATATCTTCTAGGATTTGGTTTTACATCTTCTTCGGTTTTGGCCTCCGTGTTTGGTGCCCTGATATTATGCGGTACTCAAAGAGAGTTTTGTACCCATAGCTTCATTGAGGCTTTCCCAAAAATGAGAAGTGGAAAAAGAGGGCCTGTCTGAAACAATCCTTGTTGGACTCCATAGAGGCAATCGATATGTGAGAGATATAGTTCCGCCAATTTTGCCTTGTTTTAATCGGTAGATTTAACAGGAGGAAGTGGGCAGATTTGGTGAGGCGATCAACAATTACCCAAATGCAATCATTTCCCTTGGTCGACTTCGGTAACCCGGCCAATAAAATCCATACCAACTTCATCCCATATTCCATCCGGGAATAGGAGAAGAGGGGTTGAGTGGTACCCGCCTGGTCTTAAATGTTCAGCTTTAACCCTTCGGCAGTTATCACATCTCGGAGACATACCTGCGAGTTTCCCGCTTCATTCGGTCCACCAAAGTTTCTGGCGAAGTCTTGGACATTTTTGTACTACCAGGATGATAGAAAAAGGAGAGTTGTGAGCTTCATCAAGAATAAAGTTGCTTCAACTTTCGGTTCTAGGCACAACCAATCGCTTCCAAAACCAGAAACACCATCGTGTCTTCGGTGAAAACAATGGCCTTGCCTTGTGAAATTTCGCGAATTCGGCCATGCCCTTGTATTTCTTCTGGCTTCTTGATTCTTCATGAGAGGTTGCTTGACTTCAAGCTCACAAGAAACCCATTTTCAACCATTTCCCAAACCAAGCTTCCTGAAATCTCAGAAAAAAGTCTCATATGGGGAGTTACCGACAAGCAATTGATTGCGGTTTCGGCTCAATGCATCGGTCCAACAACATTGCCTTCCGGTGATAGATGTAGGCCCCATGTCATAATTTTGATGAGCTCTAGCCATCTCTTTTCTAAGTTCAGATCTATTGGGTAAGATATATGAGGCTTTTATGACGGTGGTAAATTTCACACGGTTGCCGATGAAAAAATGCCGCCATATTTTGAGACATGAAACAACTGTGGCTAGCTCTAGGATCATGAGTTGGATAAAATTCACTTCATGAGGTCTCCAATTGACGTGAAGCCATACGCTTACAACTCGGCCTTCTTCCATAGCACCACAACCGAGTCCTTGCGGAGATGGCACACAAATAGATGTCGAAACTCTGTGAATATCTGTAGGGCAAGTATAGGACAGTAGTTATTCTCTTTAATATTTGTACTGCTTCACACCCGCTGACACACGAACTTCTCATTCTTCTTTAAGAGGTTGATCATTGGTTTAGCAATTTTAAGAAGAAATTTTCTCGATGAACCGGCGTAGTAGACCGCTTAGACCGAAGAAAAACTTCGGATTTCGCTGAAGTCTCAGGCTTTTCCAAGTCTGCACATGCTTGTACTTTGCTAGAAAGTAACAGCAAACTCCTTCATTAGATACACATGACCCAAGAAAGGTTACTTCTTTTAGCCAAAATCACATTTGCTAAATTTGCATAAAGACGATTGCTCCCGTAATTTTTCTAAGACAAATCGAAGATGTTCCTTCCATTGTTCTTCTTTAACTTGGAGAATATGAGAATGTCATCAATAAAATAGACCAAAAATTTCACGAGATACTCCATGAAAGTTGAATCATTCAATTCATGAAGTCAAGTGGCGAGCATTAGTCAACTCGAAAGACAGTGACTGTATTACTCATACAAGCCATACGAGTAGAGAAAGCCGTTTTTGAATACTTCAGTTCTGATGTTTGATTTATGATAGCCTAATCTCAAGTCATTTTAGAGAAACACGAAGCTTCCGTCAATTTGATCAAAAAGATCATCCAATTCGGGGAAGTGGATACTGTTCTTGATAGTGACTGCGTTTAACGACGTAATCAACGCACATCCGTAAACTCTTGTCTTTCTTTTCCACAAAGAGAACCGGCATCCCCAAGGAGGAACTCGGCGAATAACCTTGCTCAGTAACTCCGAGAGTTGCTTCTTCAATTCTTCTTAATTCATGTGAGCCATTCGATAGTCTTTTATATCGGCCGTTTCCGGGTAGTAAGTCGATAATAACTCGACTTCCTGATCTGGTGCATACCTGGTAATCCTCTGGAAAGACATCCGGTATTCACACACCACTGGACATCAGCAAGCTCAGTGTGTGGCACCCTCCCTTTTGGAGAGTAGGAAGTTAGGCAGCATCTTTTGGAGCAAAGAGATCAGCACCGCATCATTTACAAGAGAGATAAGACACCTCCACAATCAATGACCCCCTGATTTTTGTGCAACCAAATCCATGCCAAGATGACATCTACCCTTGTGTAGAAATATTAGATCAGCACTAAATTCTACCTTGATAACAATCTTCACGTCCCACATAATATTTGCTGCTCATTTCCGAGCCGGTGCTTTAATAATAAAAGGTGCTTGTAATTTCTAACAAAAGATCATGGCGAAGCAAACTTTCTGTAACAAAGAATGTGTAGCCTCCGGAATCAACAAAACACATCAACTGGATGAAGTTAATAAGCTAGCGTACCGATCATAACATCCGGTGCCTACTTGCCTCCTTCCGGCGGTGACATGGGTTCACCTTGCCTCTTTTGACCTTGCTGGCCCCAAGGAGCTTGCCTTGGTGCATTCGGACTACCAAATGCGGCCGGACAATTCGCTGTTGCCCGCCACGATCGGGCAGGATTTTGAAATGTGCCCTGCTGTCCACATTTTAGCAATACATGGACCAACCAACGGACTAAGGCCCTTGTAATCTCTCTTCTTT